>CAUYRH010131460.1:0-45356 GCA_963574655.1 Perodicticus potto | reverse complement strand
GGGGGAAGGTGAATGAGTGCATCAATGAATGGACACAGTCCATCCATGGAATTCAGGCCTAGGAAATTCACAAGAAACTGACCTAGACATAGGAAATGGGGGTTCCACATTTAGTCCCAAGTGTAAAGTGACCAAGTGGCTCTTAAAACCGTTTTTCTATTACACAAATGTCTTAGACCATGGCCACCCAAAGGAGCACTGCTTGTTGGAAAAGTGCTGGACTCCCAATGTGACATTTCCTCCGAGATTTTTGGAATTCCTCCTTCAGAGATGTCTCCAGAGAATTTATGAATTGCATATAAACCAGCCTTAACCGCAGCTCCCTTGGGACTCAAATGTTATTTCCTGGCTTATTCATTCACTAGTTGTTTCTAACTAGAAAAATCTATCCTAAAAGGGGCAAAAATCTGCTGCCAATAAACATATTCATTTGAATAGGCCTCTCTTTCTGAGATCAGTTCCAAAGGAGTTCAAACCATTCAAAATGAGGAACATACTGCTGGAATAAATGTAGATATATTTCCTACATAGAGGAAGGTTTGCTACTTTTCTGGAGGCGTGCTGTTCTACTTCCAATAATTTAATCATCTCATTTAAGAGTCAGTGACGTATAGGCTGGGTTCTGATATTGAGTCATCCTTGCCACAAGAAACAATTTGGTAGCTCTCACCTCAAAACGACGTAGTCCCGGGCAGGGTGGGGAGCCATGCTGTTCTGGACATACTGGTAAATTTCAGTTTGACTGTCCAGAATTTCAATCACTTTTGAATCCAACAGGTCTGTATCCCAGAGATGCTGTTCTTTTAGTAGGCGCTTTAAGATTTCTTCAGGTGTAGCAGGGACTTCAATGGTTGACCTCCAAAGCCTTAATGGGGGGCCTTCACTCAACTGAAAAAGAGGATATATTTTTCAGTGCTGAGACAACCCATATCTACCTAGACTATGAAGGCAAATTGCTAGCTGGAGACAAAGTTGTATGTTCAAAGTCTAATGAATCAATCTATGACTTTAATAGGCTGCTGTCCTCAAATCTATGCAAGAGCAATCCAGAAAGTGTACAAAGTAGCTGTGGGTCAGTTTTAGTCAAAATGATTGCATTTGTTTCTCTGAGACCCATATGGAGTGAATGTAATGATCATCCATTCGCATCCTCAAACCTGTGTGGCCATCCAACCTGCCTCACTATTTATTTTCAAGGTGGTAAAGATAGCATCAACAAATACCTCCTGTAGACCTGTAAGGCTGAGCTCTGCCTTGGAGGGATTTTCCTGCCCTAGCAAGTGAATCCCTGCCTCAGGCTCACTCACTGCTAACTTTAAAGGGACAAGAGTACAGGGACAAAGAACAGACAAAAGTGCAAAGGCATTCTGACCAAATTACGGAAAAATCTCACCACGTCATAAAATACCCCAGAACTCAACACCCACAGTAAAACATTCTGGGGACCTCGCTAGTGTGATTCTGCAGAACCCAAAGGATTTCATTAGAAATAGTCTGACATGTTCTTACTAACATGTTAGACCAGAGCAGTGTTCTTCCTCATCTGACTGGTTTCTACCTTTACCTGGGGAGTCTGAATCACCTGCCTGCCCAGCGCTGCAGGGGTCTGGGCTACAGATCCCCATGGAGATTACAGCTGGAAAAAGACTTTATCTCTGACCACTGGAACTGGCTGACAGTCAGGGGAAGACTTACCTTCTTATAGGACAGCTCAGCCTGCTCTGAAGTAGAGTAGCTGACCCAGCCTTTAAACTTCTCTTTCACCTCTTTGAACAGGCCGTCCACACAGTCCTGGAGGAAGTGCTGGTAGTCAGTGGACTCGTGATTACCCAGGCGGCCCAGGGCCTCCAGGGTGAGGGGCTTCAGCTCTTGTTCAGTATAGGAATTACGGCAGCGGCTCATTTCGTCAGGAACCTGTGCAGAACACGAGGGACACAGCAGAGGTGAGTGCACCTGTCTATATCACCAGGGGAGGAGGCGGGGCAGAAACAATGGCCTGGATCTACAGTGGAGGTGAGGCCACCTGTCTGCATCACCAGGGGAGGAGGCAGGGCAGAAACAATGGCCTGGACCCAGGCAGGGCACACATCTTCCCAGACGATGGAAGAGCATCCCTGCCGATTGCAAGGTTATAAACCGATCACCTCCATAAACGTTATCACTTTTGGTAGGTAGAATAGTGGGCTAATAAGTTACGTTAATTAAGCAAGATTCTCAGATGCAGAGTTTTAGTTCCAGGCCATTTGTTGCTTTTTAAAGGAATATTCTAAAGTTGGGCAGTTTCATTAAACATGAACTCTAATAAGCTTATACGTCATAATATATAAATAAGACATTCTCAGGCTGGGGAAATAATCTCCAGCTGTGGAAACAATCTTTTGGTTAAGACTTGAACAAGTACCAAGCCTAAGATTTTTTACCTGTTCACAGCATCCTTAACAAAGGACCTACCCTTCCCAGATCCTTACCTGGAAAAGCTTCTTGCACTCAGCAATCATATGGGCCAGCCCTTGAGTGGCAGCTAGGTTTTCATTCAAATCTTTCTGATCTGGTTTGCCCAAACTTTGTTTTCTTTGCATTACCCTAGGTAGAAGAAATGCAGGGAAGAAAAGATTCAAATATTTATATACTTTCAATCATTGTATTATCCAAGGAAGACAAAGGAGGGGAAAAAAAAAACATTTTTTCTGGAGCCTACTTATTGTTAAGTGGCTTAAGAGAGCTTTTAATTTGGTCACTTGTGGTTCTCAGAGTTTTATCAACAACACAAAGAAACATTAAAGAGATCTGTTAACATAATGAAATCCAGGTGATGTAAAGACATTTTTTTCAGTAGGTTTCTAACTTAAACAGGGTGACTTGTACAGTCTACACAGGCATGGTGGGGAGGAAGAGGCAGCTGTAGAAGGGTGTGGGGTGGGAATCACTGGAATGGGGCAAAAAGTGCCTCTATTCTTAACTGTTTAAATATACAGGGTCACCTCCTGGAGGTGAGAGATACATCTACCATTTCTTAGAGGTTTTGTCTTAATCTTATCTGATCTCCTGCTTCTACTCACCTCTAGTTCTGTATCCCACTGCCACTGGAATGCCCCAATAGAAGCTTCTAGAACTACAACAGGACCTCTATAAGTTGACCACCCGAGGGACCATAACAAAGAGGTCACTAAGTGCAGGTGGTCAACATAGGGAGCGAGGCGCACCCTACTGAACCCCGTGCACATGGGGTGCATGTCCGGTCTATGAAAATTAGGTCAACTTAAGGAGGTGGTTGGTGTAGGGAGGTAGTCAACTATGGAGGTTCTAATGTAGTTATTAGAAAGATATTTAAACATTATGTGGCTTTCAGAAGCAAAGCTAACTTCAACTAGCCCAGGTAGGTCCCATGGTTCTAGCTAAGAGATAACATGTACTGTGTAAGCTCCTTTAGGGCTGAGGAGAAGGATCAGCCAGATGGATTTAGCCCAGGCAGGTTAAGTCCAGTTCGCGCCTATTTTCTCATACGTTCCACTAGAAGGGCTTTACATGAAATAGTCATAAAAGTACGAAGCTAGAATTCCCTGCCACTTCTTCCTGCCAGAAATAGGCAAGTTGCTTACTCAATTAACTTCCCCGAAGCCTCTCTTTTCTCATACATCAAAAAGACGCTCACAGTGCCTTCATTTCCTGTAATTGTCTTGGGAATTATTATTATTATTATTGTTTTTTGAGACAGAGTGTCACTCTATGCCCTGGGTAGAGTGTCATGGCGTCACAGCTCACAGCAACCCCAAACTCTAGGGCTCAAGTGGGCCTCTTGCCTCAGCCTCCCAAGCAGCTGGGACTACAGGTGCCTACCACAACGCTGTCTAGTTTTTCTATTTTTAGTAGAGATGGGATCTCACTCTTGTTCAGGCTGGTCTTGAACTCCTGAGCTCAGGTGATCCACCCACCTCTGCCTCCAAGAGTGCTAGGATTGATTACAGGTGTGAGCCACCGAGCCCAGGTCTGTCTTGGGAGTTAAATGAGACAATGAATGAAAGGGCATTATTCTGTGCCTGATACAGAATAAGTGCTTGGTAATTATCAGCTTTAGTTATTTTTCAGATTTCCTGACTTTCTCCACAGCCACTCCCATCTTACTATTGTGTGTGTTGTAGGCAGGAGTTTTGCAAATAACTGGCTTCAGTCTGACCCCGAATAGAATCACCTCTGAGGCCCAACATTATTCTTAGTTCTTTCAGGTTATTTCCTTTCAAATTCCTGCACAGGCCCAGAGTTTGGCCTTACAGACCATGCAGAGTTCAAGGTGGCAGGAGTCTTATTCTCCATCCAGTTTTTGAGGCCAGCAACTTGCACGACTCTTTGCTGGCAGAAGGTACGATGCTACTACCAGACTTGCCTCGAGAGTGAATACTTGCCAGGCAAAGCAGGGATGCAAAACGTGCTCGCTCACAACTCTGGCTGTTATCAGATTGTCTAGAAAGTCCCCGCCCCAGGGCTGAGAGGAGAAGAGGCAGAAGTGTGGTGGAGGTGTGTGGGCTGAGCGCAAAGGTGGTCTAACTCCTTTTCTGCTTGGTTCAGGTAAGAATCCAACACGATCACATAACAGGCCCCCATCTGGGGGAAGAGCCCGGCGTGCACCGCCCAACCAACCTGTACCTTGGGGAGGAATTCTCTCTCTTCAGGGTGTTGAGATGGAACAGCGAAGGCGCTAAGCACACGGCCAGGTTGGTCGGTGTCATCTGGTTTTCTTTCACAGCTGCTGTGACATCGCTCAAGAAATAAAGAAGAGTCTGGAGAACCTCCCGGTTGTCATCAGGTAGGAGCATCACGGCGGCCTTGATGGCCTGAAGGCGCTGGTCCTTGGGCACATCTGCGGGACACCAGCATTTCTTCCATCAATCTGGTGATTTTCCACACACATTGCAAGGAAACGCCCCAAAGCAAATACCAGCATCTAGTCCCTCCGCCCAGTACTGAACAAGCACTTGCAGAAAACGTACTAACTAGAGGTTAGAATGGAAAAAATTATGAATGGCCACTGGCGTCACTGCCCTCAAGTATTTCCTGCCTCGTGGAGGAGTTAAAAAATTTTATACACCCACAATACCAAAACACTCTTAAATCTACCTCGGAGTTCAGCTTCTGAGGGGGCCTGTTCTTTTGGTTTACAGAATAGTTCTTTTCTTTCCTGAGCACTTTTTAAAAAATTGGCAGTTTACCAATCTCAATTACTGCAAACATTATACCCTTGATACTTCTGTCTTCTATTGATGGAGAATCTTATTCATGGTATATTCCAGAGGATAAGAACTGAAAACTCTTTTGCCTCAACTATAAAATGTATGTTTTGGGGCAGTGCCTGTTGCTCAAAGGAGCAGGGCGCCGGCCCCATATGCTGGAGGTAGCGGGTTCAAACCCAGCCCCAGCCAAAAACTGCAAAAAAAAAAAAAAAAAATGTATGTTATGTTGGAGGAGTTTCCTAAGTTTAGTTGATTTGCTCATTCTTGAAATGTCCAAGGTTAAGTTGCTAAAATATTCCACCAAATTAAACAACAGGCATACTGAACGAGTAATTTCTTAAGTCTTTTGAAGGTACGGAGAGGCTGTTAGAAAACTGCATGTAGAGATGTGGAAATACAAATGCAAATAAACCCATACTATAATCTACACGTAGGAAACTTGACCTTCAGGTCTCCCTTACGGGACACATGTTTTAAAAAGCATGTGGTGGAAAAAATCAAGTCACTCAAACACAGCTCCATAGGACAACCTGATTAAACAGCTCCATAGTTACAGTACATAACAAATACCTTTGCGGGGAAAGTGTGACCTGTGTTTTCATAAAATATGAAAGGATGAAACAACTAATGAAATAATCCAGACCGGCTCCATTTCTCATAAAATAAAGTCCAACACGCCAGTTCTAAAGACAATTTGAACACTAAGAGAGGCTGCGTTTAAATTACATTGCTGTAATAACACACCGAGCCAAGAAAAACACAAAGCTGTAAAAGCTACAGTCCTCATCTTGATCACTAATTTAGACAACTGTTTGCTTTAAGCTCTACATAAAAGTGAGAAGGGCATGGCTATTGTTTTCCCAAGTATTTCTGGCAGAGACTGAAATGAATAACAGAAAAAGATTATTTATTCATTTTATAGCAAGACAGAACACAGACACCTGTGAAATTTTAAGCACAACAGCCGTGCTAGAGAGAGGTTGTGAAGCAACTGAAATTTCTGCAGACAAGGTGGAAAGAGAGATCTTTCCCTGAGCCTCTCAGATAACACAGTTCTAGAAACAAACGAACTAGATCAGGATGTGAAAATGAACAAGTGCCCCGGTCATTACCGACTGGGAAGTTTATTTCACATCATTCAGGAAGTAGACAGAGCTACCTGTCCCAAGGAGGGAGGGAAGAAACTGATGACAGGTGTTTCCCGGAGGTCACCCAGCACGTTGGTCCTCTTATCAAGAGAATGACATCCAAGGAACCGAAGCATCAGTTGTTCCCACTTTCTCCAGCCCCACCAGTCCGAAGATCAAAGAACACTCACACTGGTAGATCTGCAGAAAGGTTTCCGAGAGTTTGTTGGTCATGAGCGGCTCAGGAAGATCTCGGAAGTACTGCTTCAGCATGTCCGCCACGTCGTACGCAGACTGTCCCTCGTAGTTGACGCAGTCTAGGGCACCTTCGTTCATCTGGCGCAGAGCCTGAATCCGGGATTTGACCCCCGATTTTCTGAAGAGCCCAACCTTGTTGGAAGAGAAACATCCCATTAAGTGTCAGGAGACAGAAGTGGCATCTTCAGAACAAAGTCAGATGAAGCCCGGTGTGTGGCGGTGGCGCGGCAGGGGCCCTCACCTGGTCCAAACAGTGGTTCCGGAGGTAACGCATAGCCTGCAGGATGCTCTGGGGCAAGGGCTGCCCCGTGCGCTGCACGTTCACCGTCAGAGGCACCCCAAACACGTGCCGGTCCTTGTAGTCTGGAACCTTGATCCTTTTCATGAACTTGGGCACAGCCCTGTTTAAAGAACAGGTTGGGGGCTGGAGTGAGATCAGTTAACTTGTCCCACTACACCTGTCTTACAGCTGCAGGGGAAGCCTGTGGGCTCTGGAGCTTTGCTAACAGTGTAGAAATTTACATGTAAATTAGAAGGACAAATTCAGTTCAGTAGGACCAATCACATTTAAAGGGCCCCCTCCACCGTCATTTGCCCCACCAGTACCTACTGTACTGGGCTGTGCACATAGACGTCATCCCTGCTGCACAGACTGGTCTGGTGGACGGTGCTATTCTAGACTGTCTAAGAGTTGGGGTTGTGAGGCCCAGACACCTCTCCTCAGTTGGGGTTGTCCTTCTACTGTTGACCTTGAGAGCTGGGGTCTACCGTCTTAGGGAGCTCATAAACTTCCTCCCAAAATGGCAGAAGTCAACATTTAATATGTGCTTCCCATACATACCCCTAATGCATGTGCTTCTGATAAGAGTGTGAAAAAGAAGGTCCTATTTCTCTTGAAAAAGGGAAAGAATCTCTTTCCCTGAGTTCTTGATGAGCTCCAAAGTATTTAAGGCCACAGTGTTCAGTGGACAGTGGATGGGAAACAGCAAACACCATGTTAGTCTAACACAGGGAGAAGCGACTCCAGAGCTCAAGGGTGAATGACCGAAGTCAAAATAAACTCTCCTCCCGATGTTCCTGGAGAATATAACACCTTTAGGTTTCTAAGGGAGGATGGAAAAGGCACAAGGGGAGGTTTGTGAGCCGATCCCAGCCTCCCGGAATCCTGAAACCAGGTCTGCCCGCTCCCCCATCCCCAGCAGTATAAGCACCAGCAGGAAACTGATGTCATGCGTTTAGGCTGTCAAGAAGAAATTTCAGCTCTACAAATGACCTCTCTGAATGGGACAAGAAAGGGCAAGGCCAAACAGGAAAAGAACTTTGTGCAGAATTTCTCCGTGTTCCACGGATCCCACAATGCGAGGCTTTTACGTTTGGTTTTGCCTCACTGGAAATACTGACCAGAACTCAAGAAGTTATTATGGACTTTGAGATTCTTGAGGGTTTGGTGGCAAAGGGGGGTGGGGGGCAATTCAGAAAGGAGAATCTAAAATATGCAGTTTTAAATAGCCAGCAGGGAAAATATTACTCCAAGCACAGAGGATCTCTGCAGAGCGTGGCCACTTTTGAGCGCTTACCAACAGCCATGGCACGGTACTGTTTATAGCTCCAGAAAAGGTATAAAGCAAAGCGCGGAGCCCAGTTTGGAGCTGCATCCAGTTAAGTATATGGTATCACGGCTGTAAGTGTGCATAATACTCGCTTTGTCGGGGAAGAAAGGCCCAGCAGCAGAATGTGGAAAGAACACATTACGATTCCCACCGAGAATCTGAAGCATGTGAGGATAAACCGGTCAATACTTATTTCTGTCATTCAGAACAAACAACTTCTGTATTTAGCAAGGCTCACATAATAACAGCCTTTGAGCAGGAGGTGCTTTGATGCTGAAGTTAAACTCACTATGAGTCCTAGGACAGGAGGAGCCAAAGAGGGAAGGAACAGTTACGTCGCTTCGCCAACACTCTCAAGTAACTGGGGTTGGCCACACAAATGGGCTGCTTGTCCATTTGTGTAAAACACAATAGTTGTGCAACAGGGTAATAAAAGACTTAGATTAAAGATGGAAGGCCACCCGGCTGGCACTGCAAAATGCACTCAGAAGTCAAGCTAAAGACATTTTTCTGCTTTGTACAGATAGCAGAAAAATGAAGAGGTGTATAGATTTTAGGTCACATTCACAACCCATCTCGGCTAACATTCTATGGGTTATACTATACACCAAGAGCTATATTTTAAACAATAATTAGGAATAATTCATCTGGTACATTTTACCATTATTGATATTTTAGTCTATATCTCAGTGTAGTGAATTCCTTATATATCCTATTCCGTTTGAGAGTCTTTACTGGGAAAAAAAAAAAATAAACCTCTTTACACAGGCAGGTCTCTGAGTGATTCTGCCAAGACTTGCATCCGGAATAATTTCTCCAGACGTGTATCAATGGGGTTATAAGGCCACATACTGTACAGCAAGCATTTTGGAGATGGTTTCTTAACATTTTTCTTTCTCCCTTCCATAAATACAAAGTGACACTGTGAATATATTTGCCTACCACGGGGAAGGAGGCATCTATACCATGCGATGTTAAGCGCAATGCGTTCTCATCCCACCGCATCAACTGGCAATTTGTCACTCAGAGAAATTCAATCAAGCAACCCATATTGATGATTCCCGAAAACTGCTCTGGCTTTTGAAAACACGGGCCCCGAGGAATGCAGAGACCGATGGCAGGAAGGTGACAGGCTAAAGATACTCATCAACGACAACCTATCATTTGCTTAGTGTGGGGACAGCCTCAAGGAGCTGATGGAAAATGTCACTTTCAATGACAGTTGAAACTCTCACCAGCTGAACCCATGCTTGTTGGAAGGTGTGTATTTTTCCAGCAGGGCCGTTAACTTCAGGAGCGAGTACTTCTGCAGGAGGTTCATCTGGGCCACAGACTGGCAGTTTATCTGCAGTGACACCGAGTTCAGGCTGGGCCGATGAGAGCTCTGGAAACTGTCCCATCTCAGTCTGTGCCTGTGAGAGAGGACGGGGCGTGAGCAGGAGGCTTTGAACAGGTGCACGTGAAGTCAGCAATGCACGGTCCCCTGGCATCTTAAGTTACACACTGAGAGGCCTTAATTCCTATATCCCATCCATTTTCTTTCCCCCTCCCCTTTGACACACAACGTAAAATTGACCATTTTGACCTTTTTATATTTCTTTTTTAAAGAGATAAGATCTCGCTGTGTAGCCCAGAATGGAGCATGGTGGTGTCATTACAGCTCACTGCTGCCTCAAAACTCCTGGGCTCAAGCCATCCTCCCGTCTCAGCTCCTGAGTAGACAGGCCCACCAGCCCACACCACCATGCCGGGCTTTCATTGTAACCTAGTGTAAGCGTACAGTTCAGTGGCACTGAGTCCAGTTACATTGTTTGTGCAACCATCACTAGCGTTCGTCTCCAGAATTCTTCCCACCCTTCCCCATCTGGAACCCTGTACCCATTCAGTGACGGCCATTCTTTTTGCATGTTGGCATTTCCTGGTCTGACACCTTCCTTAGGAATTTGAGAGGCTGGGAACTGCCAGACTTAATCTCATTTCCTCCCCCAGAACCGGCGGAAGCCAGTCTCCTTTCCATCCTCTCTCCCAGTCCAGAGGGTGGAGAAAGGCTCTTACCTGCTGGACCTGGTCAGGGACGCCCCAACCCCGGAATCCCTTCGTTCTGGGACGTCGGAGGGCTCTTCAGGTTCGTTCAGGGAGTTGCCCGTGCTGTCCAGGTCACTGGGTGTGGCGCGATCGTTGTCCACATCCAGGTGGATCTGCTTTGGAGAGGACGGGCAGGGCGAGACCGAGTCCAGGGCCGAATCGGAGTCGCCCTCATCCGAAAACTTCTCCGACCACTGATTCACTATCCGCTGCATCCCCTTCACGTGGTAGAGGATGTCGTCCAGCTCCGGGAAGATGTCCTCGTTCTCCAGGTCAGCCAGGTCTCCCGAACTGGAATAGAGGATGGAGCCCGGCACGTTGTCATAGATGCTGAGGCGGCTGCTCACGGAGCTCGAGGAATTGCGCCTCTTGAGCTCCTTGGGGCTGTCACCGCTGTTCTCCCTCCTTAGGCTGATGTGGCCGGAGCCGTGGAAGCTTCCCGTCCTCCAGTTCACCGAGCTGTTCTTCCCTGAGGGGGAGAAGCTGCCATTGGAGAGGGCCTTGGGGAAGGTGCCGGGCTTGTGATCCTCAGGGATGTAGAACACGGTGTCCTCCGGGCAGCTCTCGCGGTTTCTGAAGTTCTGTTCCATCACGTTGTTCAATGTCGACTGATTGAAGGGATCGAAGCCCTCCAAGTACATGCCCACCCGCTTGTTGCAGGCACTGAGGCTCCGGGTCCTGGTGACCGGGCTGGGCGTGCTGACGGCGCTGCTGGTCTCCGACTGGCTGCTGCTGCTGCTGGTCTGTGTGGAGTTGGACACGCTCCTCTTTCGTACCATGGGGACGTTGATGCGGTTGCCGTTGAGGGCGGAGATCTCCACGCAGTTCAGCTGCTTCAGCTTGTCCTCGTCCACGCCCTCGTGCAGAATGGGCCCGCTGATGACCAGCCCCAGCTTGGCAGGTGCTTTGTGCTTGCCGTGGTGGGAGCCCCTGAGCTTCAGACTCTCCATCCGTTTCAGCAGGCTGCGGGTCTTGGACTTGGTGTTTTTCTCATGGCCTTTCATGCTGAAGCTGAAGCTGGACAGTTCCTTGGGAGAGGGCAGGCTGCAGAAGGAGTCGTCATGGCCCGCAAAGTTGCTGGAGGAGCAGACGCTGGTGACCGAGTTCGTCCTGGGGGTCGTGGTGTCCTCGCTGGGGGGCACGTGGCTGGGGAGGCTGCCGGTGCTGCTCAGGCTGCGGACGGAGGACACTTCCTGGCACTCCACAAGGTCCATCAGCATGCCCCCGGGGCTGGCCGCGTCCTTCGGGTGAGAATCATCTGGGGACCCAGGGATGGGGTCCTCTGTTGGAGAAAAGACATCAAACTCTTCAAGCCGGGACCACCTCTTGCTGTCCCTCTGGAAAGTCCATTTGCCACTTATGGCGCAAGGCTCGTCCTCATCTGAATCGTCGCTCTGCAAGACAGAAATAAGCCACTTACAGCCTGGGACCAGCACCCATCATGGAGTGGGCGTGCGAGGGCGGGACGGCTCAGCATCCCACCACAGTCCATTCCCCCTTACACTTTCTTGCTTTTTTTTTTTTTTGAATAACAAAGACGGGTTGAAAAGAATTTAACAGGAGAAAGCATGACCAAACGCTGCAAGCTAAATAAGAGTGATTTTATGGAAACTCCAGGATCTATAGGCCATACTTTAATTGCTCACAGAGGAAACCTCTGCGATCGGTGAAAATTCCAGGCATGCAAAATATTTTGAACTGAAGTCAGCAACCAGTGGGACCGCCTCTGGATGGCCTCCAGTTCTGCTGTCTGCTGTTAGCACGTGTTTATATTACCCTTTGCAATTAAAAAGGTAGTTTTCAAATACTAAGAAGAGTGGTAACTGAAATCTCTCGCCACTCTGAACATTCACGGGGTCTCCTAAAGGACTAATGGGGAATAAGGAGAGCCATCTGTGGCTTCCGTCCCCTGTGTAGCCTCTTCCCTGGTCCTCATTTTCCCCTCCCCCACCAGACACAGGGGGCTAGAGCCCAGGCCACAACTGTCCTGTGAAGTTTCAACCTCAGACCTGCTCCGGGCCATTTAATAAGGCTTCCCAAATACCTGGCCCCGACAGCACGTTACATTCCTAAACACCAATACATCTTTGCTGGTCATGGCTGATTTATGGGCAGGACTCACAGATAGGCTGTCACACGGACTACTGCGTCTTAGTCCTTTGGGTGGGGTATCAAAAGGCCTCATTGAGTATGACACATATCTTTCCCACTGGTGTGGAAAATATCCTATGACCTGAGTTTCACAGGACAATGGAGAGACAGCATGAAATGCTCACTTGGGGGACCCTTCTGCACAGCTCAGTCGGTGCTGAGGTCCCAGTTCACGTTTAAAAGGTTTAACTCCTCTAGAAGACAACTGTTCGCAGGTCACAGGCCCCAGGATAATTAAAATTTACTCTGGACAGTAAGAGAATTCCGTCCTTTGACCAAACTTATCCCTGTTTACTCTAATTTGAGACATTCACTCCCAGCACTACACCCACCTCTTTGCTAAGATCTCATAAAAAGGTCCTCACAACTCAGACGCAGAAGGAAATACCACCCCAATTTACTTATGTGCCACCATTTGACTAAAATGTGTGGGATTTCCTGTCTTCTCCTCCACCGACTCCTTTTGTCCCTCCAAAACTCTTATTAGTTTTCAATATTCCACCTGTCAGCCTTAAGGCTCATCTCTACAGTTTGGGAAGGCCAAAAGGTTTGAAAAGAACTTGAGTTTTATTAGTTTATTTTTAAAAGTTTTGAAAAGAACTTTAGTTTTATTTAGTTTATTCTATCTAGGGAGCAATGCAAAAATGCAATGGGATTCCCTAAAGCTCATCCCTTTATTATGCAATAGGCATTAGTTTATTAGGCAAAATAATAGATGATCCGTTCAGGTCAAAAAATAGTAGATGGAATAATTAATTGGCCAGCTACCTAAGTCTATATAGTCTTAGGTAAATTTGACTAGATCGTAACATTGAAAATACAGTTGCTTGCAGGACTAGAAAATAAGGATCTGAGAAATAAAATCTGTTACGAAATATACCATCCAATTTTTGGTTCTCCCCTTTCCCACCCATCCCTGCTATATAATTTATATACTCACTCTTTTCCGATGAGGACTAATTTCAAGCTTCATCACCGCACATTTGTTTAAAGTATTTAGCCGCCTACAGGGCAAAGAAATAACATTAGCAAAAAAAGGCAACAACTCATGAATGGGATAGTGTTTCTCAAATAATTAACCCACTTCATGTATTTTTCTATGAACCTATTAGTATCTGTCATCTAGAAAAGCATTAAAAAAAATTCCTTAGAAGTGAGTAGTTTAAAAGTATCTTTATGACATTTTTCACTTTAACCTTAATTTGCAGTAATTTGCAGTAAAATGGCAACGGCTATGGTGCTGCCAGCTGCCTGTAATTCCCCGTGGAACAAACAATTCTCAAAAAGTTGTTCTCACTGAGAGCAATTATTCTTTTAATAACCTGTAAGTTGAAAATTAGGGCGGTGCACACCAAAGGGATGTCTCCTTTCAATGAAACAGTAACAAGGTAGAAAGAAGAGTTGTCTGCAAAATAAGCAGTGTATTCTACCTTAAATCAAAATTCAAATAAAAAACAAGCTTCAGATAACACCCATAGATAACAACCATGGACAGCCTATTTAATCTTTCAGAGAGTTATTATACCCAGTGGAAATTAGAGCCCTCTCTAATACTCAATTAAACTTCCTGTAAAGGACCAAATAACATTTAGTATAGTCGCAGCAAGAGGACAAAAATCATTGTAAAAATCTGTTCACTGTAAACTCCAAGGATCACAATCTTAGTGAGTTCCGAAATAAGTACTTAGATCAGATTCTCCCTTGCGAGAGGAATAATAATTTTAACTTTGAATCCTTTTATCACCACCAAATAGTAATGTCAACTTAAAATTACAGAAATAATTTAGTTTCGCTGAAAATTAAACACTGAAAAAAGAAACTCTTTAAATAGGCTGGACTAAAGGGCAGGTGAAGCGTGAATGACAGACCTTCAGGGCCCAATTTTCCTAATGATATTCAGATGATCATTACTCAGGGAGACTTTCCTGGAATGAACCTGTAATGTGTCTGTTAGCTGTCTCCTAGGGCTGATATCCCTCCGGTTTTCTAGTTTTTCCTAAAATTGCAAATTCTTAACCTTTTCATGGGATGAGAGCCTTTAATGGACACAAATTCAAACTGACCATGAGACCCCCACAAAGCCTTATCTTCCTGATCCTGTTCTAGTAGCTTCTCTAGCAACTTCAGTGCTCCGGGATGGAAAGTATGCTCGCCTGGCTGATAAACCTGAGCCTTTGATTTCATAAATTATACAGTAGCCTGTTTACAGAATAAACACAGATAGCCCAGAGCTTCTATGTTCAGAAAAATTCTGTCTCTTGATGGGGAGAGAACAACAACAACCAAAAAACTATGAAAAAGTCTGCAGATTTGAAAATGAGTGGACATAATACGTTCCCTTTCTTAAAGGCATCAATGACATAAATGACTTAGGCCCACGGTGTTTTGGTTCTCAAATGTTTCCAAGCTTTAAAGAACCTGAAATGGTCACAGCCAGTCTTAGGTCTGGGTCCCATTAATCAAACCTGTAATCAAATACCCACTTTACTTCATTTGGGCTTTAATGGTTGAGTGGTGTTTATAACCAAATTTACTAGGCATGGAGCTCTATGAAGTGGGGGAGGGGTTTGACCTCACAAAGTCTAGATTTGAGTCAAACAAAGACCCAGGAGGCCAGTTTTATAAAGGTCAATGTTATCTTTTTATGTTGGTAGCACCAAGCTAATGGTATAATAATCCTGAAGCCGAGACTTACTTCCTGGAGTTCCTGGGGTTTTCATTTGTCCTCTAGGACCTCCAAAGAATGCCCACTGCTGGGACTTCATTTACTGACAGAGAGACAGTACTGATATTTTGTCACAGTGGTAGCTAGACCAATCGGGGGCCCACTTGGCTAGGCATTCCATATGTATGATTTTATCTTTATCTTCACAACCCCATGGTACAGATATTACAAATTGAATTTTATAGACAAGAAAGTGGCAGCTTAGATGGGTCACAAATCTTGCCCATACAATTAAAACATGGTGGCTGTGGCACTCAAATTTAGTTATGGTCTGCATTCCTTTCTAACATATGTATGAATGACAGTAATAAATGACAGCAACTTATATTCTAAGTGTGATTCCTCAAATAATGGTCGATACGCCGATGAACAGATTCTATCTGTTCAGAAGCCTGGCCCGTTCCCACCCCCGAGGGCCCTCCCAGGCTCAGCTCCACAGGAATGAAACCATCTTATCTTCTGGGCAACTTGTACCCTGCTCTGAAGAGGGAGGGACCCCAGGGTGGGCTCTGAGAGGTTCACAAGCTTTGCAGGGACAAAGGACAGCAAGGAGAGCTGAGCACCATTGTATTCAAAATAAAAAACGGAAAAAAGAACAGAAGAGGGAAAAGGGAAAAAGGAACCATTTCCCAAGCAGACCTGACAAAACAAAAACAGTTCCGATTTGTAAAGATATTTTCTTGAAAGATTGCAAACGCTTCAAAAAATTTTACTTGTTTCCCTTTTAACAGACCAGAAATCATAACAAAGTTAAAACTGAATACAAGGTAGTGTACGTGGCTTAGGCATTTCATTGATGACAGAGAGCACAGTGAAGATGATAGCGTGGAAATCTATTTTTTAAAATGATACAATTGTCACTCAATGTACATAATTCTTCGATGTATTTCCAAAGTAGCAATTTGAAATATTTTTCAGAAGTTACAGAAAGACAAGAGTATTTTGCAAGAGGTATCCTGATAGTAGATTGCAGTTCACAATTAACAATATTATCTGTCTGTGCTTTAAGACAAGCTAATCACCCCCGCAGTATTCCTAGTGATTAGAACTCTCTCCCAATCTTGGCCTTATCATTGGAGTCGGATTATACAGCAAAGCTAGTAAGACTGGGCCAAAGCCAATCTCTCCAAGGAAACAAATTCATAAACCCCTTACAGTGTGAATGTAAGAACGGTGGTTAGCGATCTAAATCCAAAAAAGCCAGTAATCCCATGATTGTAACTTTCGGTCACTACCAAAGTCACATTTAAGGCCGTATCATCATCATTATTAAAAAACCCCATTAAGTCAACATGTCTTCATGTTAATTAAAAGAGACTGGCTCCTGCCTGCTTTTAGACCCAAGGAGCTATAAGATCTGTACATGTCACAGGTATATGAATGTTTTTACCTAAGCAGAATGCCAGCGGCAGCAAGTATGAGGCTGGACAATTAAATCGGAGAACTCTTCCTAGACAAAGTGCTATGTGCCTCACTGGTGAATATCACTATGGTCACCTCCGAAGTTCTCTTCTTGGAAAGCTGTGCACCAATGCCAACGCCCAGTCCACCATTCAGAGCAATTTGGGAGCACTTTTTCTGGAATGGCCATCAGAGCTGTCAGCGTCATTGCATACTCATCCCTCCTAGAACGACTGCTTTGGAGGGGAGACCAGGTATTGGCGCTGGTGGCTGTGCACAACTTCTCAAGGGGAGTACTTTGAAGGTGACCCCGGTGACGTTCAGCAATAAGGTAAGGAGCCCTTTTTCAAGGTTGAAGTCGAGAACTTATTTTCCGCCCTCATCTATGGGATCACTTACGACATCCATGTGCGAAATACGGTCCAAGACAAGAAGAGAAAAGTGGAAAAGAGAAACCATCCACGATTTCGCAAACTTTTTAAACTCAATTTCTATAATCACATTACCACCTATATTTAACATAAGCTGTTCAAAAAATCTCAACAAGGCCAAAGATGAAAGTCTATGTACAAAGTTTGTCAGTCTGGACAGAACGTCACAAAGCAAAATTTCAAACACGGTAACTTCATTATTTGCTAGACCAGTGATTTTCAACCGATGTGCTGCAAAAATTAAAGACCATTAATGAAATCATTTTCAAAAAAAGTTCAAAGCACAGTAAGTATATTCTTTTTTTAACTCTTATTTGGACCAACATTATTTAAGTGTGCTGGGAAGTTTAACTATAGGTTCAAGTGTGCAATGAGATAAAAAAGTTGAAAAACACTGGGCTAGACTGTGAATTCCACAGGGGGAGAAGGTAATTGCAAGAGGCAAGGGTAGCAAATGAGGTGACTATCACATAATCAGTAAAACAAGCTGATTTCACCTTCATCTCAGCTACACAGCTGACAATTCAGAACTTGCAATGCATTTTTCAAAAGAAGGTGCTTGAAATACAAAGTATAGGGCTCCCCTCTTTTCCTCCTGAAAATTTTTGTTAAGGCCTCTCCAAGGGGGAATCAACCGTGGGAAAATCCATTTTTGTGAACATGGAGACAAGAGGTGTGGAGTTTTCCATTGCAAACAAGTGTGATGACTGTTGCTGTGAATTCTGATGAATTTCATTTTGGTTGCAGCTGTCATTGTGGTTTGGTGGACCCGGGCTGGATTCAAACCCACCAGCTTAGGTGTGTGTGGCTGGCGCCTTAGCCACTTGAGCCACAGGCGCCAAGCAGATGAATTTCATTTGGGGCAAAATCTGACCTGCAAGCCTTTCTTCCCATAGTAATTTAATTCTTAAAGCACTCTGGCATCCATCCCTGCATGTCCTTCTCACAGCTAACCTGAGCGATGTTATTCTATATACAAGAAAAAACTCGCTCTGGGAGGCCAAGGTGAGCGCAGGAGCTTGAGACCAGCTTGAGCAAGCAAAACCCAGTTTCTACTACAGATAGAAAAACTGAGGCAAGAAGATCTCTTGAGCCTAAGAGTTTGAGGCTGTGAGCTATGATGCCACGGCACTCTACCCAGGACAACAGAGTGAGACTCTGTCTCAAAAATAAAAAAGAAAGAAAGAAAGAAAGAAAGAAAACTAAGCCCAAGCAGGACATGACGCTTCAGTCTGAACACAGATGGAGCTCCATTTTCCTTGAGGCTTTTCTTTCTTTTCTTTTCTTTTTTTTTGAGACAGAGTCTCACTCCGTCATCCTGGGTAGAGTGCCGTGGCATCATAGCTCACATCCCCTAACTACTGGGCTCAAGAGATCTTCTTCCCTCAGCCTCCCAAGTAGCTGGGACTACAGGTGCCTACCACCATGTCAGCTACTTTTTTTATTTTTAGGATAGATGGGGGTCTTGCTCTTGCTTGGGTTGGTCTTGAACTCCTGAGCTCAGGGAATCCACGCACCTCAGCCTCCCAGAGTGCTAGGATCACAAGCGTGAGCCACCACACCTGCCCTCCGTGAGGCTTACCCCCTTCAAAGGGAGGAGACTTCTCAAAAGGTACCAGAGCCGGAGTGAATCACAAAGTATAGAGAACGATTTTCCCTTCAGAAAAGGAAAACTAAATTTCAAACTGATATTTGGGGGTAAAAAAAAAAAAAGTGTCTAAGGATTTAATCATGACCCTTCGGGCTGAAATGCTGCAGTGATATTTTTATGGCCCAGGAATTCCAACGCTGTAGCTGCTGCTCAGACGGCCCACTCCCTGAGTGGCCTGCAATGCGTGAAATGGCTGATCTGACGCAATGCTTAAATATTTCTTATGATGCGTCTGAGCAGTGAAATCATTTCTATGCATTATCACCACCAGTGATGAATTGAAAATAAATTAATTCTGCCCCACAGCTAAGCATTAAAACATTCAAAAAATGTCTGGAGTAGTTCATATGCCAGAGACTGACTTTTTCCCCTCCCAAACTGCATCAGTGACATTTTTTCATTCCAGATGACATAGCTAAGATATTACATACCACAGAGCAGGGCTTGGGATTAGGTTTCTTTTAGAAAATGTGTACATAGCCCTGCACATTTCTAAGCCGTCATTTAATTGGACTAGAAAAGGACGGTGTTTGTTTCTGTGGTTACTATGAGGTTTTTTTCTTCTCTTAAGCCATGAAAACTAGACTATTCCACATACCATTTTCAACACCCTATCTTTCCTAAAAACAACCCCTTAAAGTTGGCTGCTTCAAATAACATTGTATTACATACGAAAGGCCAAAAAAAAAAAAAAAAAATCAGACTTTCAAGAGCTACCATTGATTTCTTTACCTGCAAAGAGGAAAGAGATGCTGGATGTCACTCCACCTTACTGATGTTTCTCCAAGTGAAAATGAGTATCGAAAAATTTTTAAAAAGCTTATTTTAGTTTTACAATCAAATCAAGCTCTGTGAATTTTGTCTGTATATAATTTTTGCAGAACTTTTAGGTTTGGAGAAAAATGACAAAGGATGAATAACTTAATCAATTCATTCATCAAAATGTCACGAAGAGTTCGAAAGAATTGTCAGTGTTCTGTCCCCGTCTGCTACAGGTTTTATTACTTCTATTTCACTAAAACCTACAAGCTGCTCTTCAGCCTGAAGACCCACCAACACCACAAATAAGAACTTCTGACAGTTTTATTTACATTTCACGTCTTTTACTGTCTGTTTCTGATATATTAAAGACCACGCTGAGTTATTTTATAGCCTTATTTAATACTATCTTTATTTTATACCTGAAGAAACTGAAGAGGTTTAGGGGAGTATTTCCTGGAATTCAAGGGATGATCCTGTTTCTATGTCAAAAGCCCAGATTCCCATTTATTCCCTGCAATGAACTGAATTTCCATGCAATATAATAGCCGCTCTGGCTCTCCCGGGGTACCTGTTGTGGGGCGGCTACACAGTTAATCACAGTAACTTTTAAAAATCCTTATTCCAAGTTTCCAAATCATCTGCAAGTTACCAGTTTCAGCAATCATATCGTATCAAATATGGAATGGCCTTGTTTGAGTTACCGGCTCTGACAGTATAAACGCTATTTTAATGGCAATATCAAGTAACAAGGTTTTACTTAATTTTTAATGCAAAGGTATATGATGGATCGTGAAGTAAATCACCCTATCATTTGCTAATCAAAGACCTAACATCATTAGGTAGAACAAAAGCAAACACAATGTATCGTAGTGATATTTTGTGTTCTTCAAAAATGGCTAAGAAAATGAAAACATTCCAAACAAAGCATGTATGTTACCTGCATAAAGCCTCAATGGCATCTCTGTCCAAAAAATCATGCTCTCGCTTGACCAAGGAAATATCAATGGGGAACAAGAGATCTGTAGGAAAAAATAAAGATAAATATATTTACTCAGCAGCTAGATTCTTGCCAAATAAGCCAGAGTTTAGCAAAGGTGGGTAAAAAACTCCTGAAGGGCAAACCCTGTGCAGAAAATCTCAGGCCCTATTAAGTTCTAGGGAAGATAAAGCAACTCTGTAGCAGTGGCTTGAAGAAGCATAAGCTCTAAAGTGGTCTGGAAACTCAGATACTGCTTCTACTCAAAGAGAAGTAGCCCACAACATTGTTCTACCTTAAAGCAAATCAAATCAGCAGGCAATAAATCACTGGTAGAAATGCCCATTTAAACCAGAATGAATGTCAGAAGGATGTTCTCTCTTAAGGTGGCTAAGGTTTTTGTCTTCTTTTTTTCCTTCTTTAAAAATGTGTCTTTGCTCACACGTGATCAGAGATGAGCTTACAAAAGAAGAAGAATTAAACAAAAATAACAAAAACAACAAATCTCCAACCCAGGCCAAGGAAAGGTGAGGGTAAGTGGCAAGTGCTAGTGAATGGAATCTAATCCATTCGCACACATGACATGGAGAGCTCAGGAGAATTCAAGATATGCTATTTTAAAACAAATATTAGCACTTCAATCCAGCTATTCAAGAGTTGATGTAATTCCCCCTAAAACAAAGGGGCCAGAAGGCCAAGTTGGTGTAGAACAAGAGAATCTCAAATCCCTCAATCTGGAGCAGAGTTCCATTCTCTCTGAACAATGAAGAAGCTGTATCACA
Source organism: Perodicticus potto (assembly GCA_963574655.1). NCBI lineage: Eukaryota > Metazoa > Chordata > Mammalia > Primates > Lorisidae > Perodicticus > Perodicticus potto. Next base: position 24,172 of record CAUYRH010131460.1, on the reverse strand, counting down.
CCCAAAAAGCAAAAAGGGGGAAAGAGTGCACACTCAATGAAAGAATTCTCTTTTCTGTGCTGCCTTTTTTTTTTAAAAAAGATCCTTTTGTAGATAAATACACACAAGAAGAGCTGGGAGGAGAAAGACCAGAAGCACCAGTGAAAATTTACAACTGGCTCTGAAAGTGCCAGTAGATAAAGGCAAGTTTATCTCCTGCTTTGGAGTTAGAGTTCCTCTGTGCAACTTACAGATACTGTCATTCTGCTGGGAAGGCCCATTATTTATGTTAAGTGCACAAAACAAGCTGTCACAGCAGGAGAGCAGGCGCACCATAGTCTAAAAAATACCTCTGGCCTTCAAAATGGCAAATGCTGCATTCTGTGGTCGACAGGGAGATACAGGTTATTCAAGCCACAGACAGTTCTTACGCTTTTACTGCTTCTAACTTATGATCACTGGTTTACAGAATGGCATGGAATTCCTTCTAACTAGCAATCTATTTTCTAGAGATAATACGTAAGGGTTCCTTGTTTTTTTTACAAGGTTAAAAACTATCATGAGTATTTAATCTCTTCTTTTATCTGAAGGTTGCAGTTGGATTACTGATGTTATTCCCTGAATGACAATATAGCAGTCCAATGAAGTAGCCGTAGCCCAAACATTTATGAAGAAATATGTAAAATTAACTATCACGGGATTACAGACCATAGGTCTTAGGCAAATGATCAGTGGCACCATTTTGGCAGAAATACAAGAGGAGGTGAGACAGTCAATGTTAACTGTAGTATCAGCAAATGAAGCAAGATAGACTAAAACTGCCTGATGGTCGTGATACTGTGTTTCACTCTGAACAGACACCAAGGGCTCTAAGTATTAAATCATAGATCCGATATTAATGAATATATTTTTAATACTTACGTATAATATCAGATCAACAGATGTAAGCTGAAAAGCTCACATGTCCATTCCCCACATGGGAGACAGTGACTATATTATTTTATCACTTTCTAACTTAGTAGACCTGGAGCTGTATTTTCGATTGCTTTTCTGATCCCAATCAACTTTACAATCCTTTCTTTCTCTTTGTTTCTTGATCTTTCCTTCTCTTTCTTTCTGTCTTTCTCTCTCTCGCTTTCTTCCCATCTGGTAGGGAATAACGCAAGTAAAGAGTGAAAAAATTAAATCCTTAATTGTATCTCATTTGCTTAGACACTTTTCTGAACGGACTTGGCTTTTAAAAGATGATAGTTTACTGATGTGCAGAAGAAGTTCTCGGAACCCAACCTCCAGCTCAGGTTGAAAGGCAGGAAGTATAAATTGCTAAGTACCCAAATAAAGCTAGACAGGAAGTCATGGAATGTGTGGGCTGGGAGGCGCAGGGAGGTCAGCACTCCCATCACACACAGGCAGGATGAAGGAAGAGCCCAGAACAATAGGTAGGTACCTCAAAGCAGGCTTGTGCCAGAAGGTAAACAGGAGCGAACCCCAAATGTAACTTGTGAAAATGAAATCTGCATTTTAGCATTGGGAAAGAAGTGAAGCAGAGCCTGGAACTGAGTCTTAGCAAACATATATCAAAAGGAACTGCTGCTTGGCAGCAAATCGATACCAAAAATAGGCATAATTGAAGGAAATGTAATTTCTAAACAGGAGAACAAAAGGACAGCCACTTTAGTGCCACCACAGATGCAATTATCTTTCCCGATCTCCAGCGGAGCTGTGAATTGGAAGTCCAAGGGAATGCTGTTCTCCTCCTGTTCCAAGCCCTCCTGAATGGGAACAGGTCAAAAATTCTCTCCAAAGAAAAGATAAGCAACTCTAAATACTTTTTTTTAAAAAAGTAATTGTAAATATTTGCTGAAATGGAAGAATCGTAAAATATTTTTACGTAGTCTAATAATAATTCAGAATCCATCTTTATGGAAAAATATCATATAAACCATCCGGGCTACAATGAGCAAGATCAGGTATTGTAAATTAGGAATCATTTTGCTATTCATCCAAGCTGTGTTTGAAAAATTTACCCACAAAATGGAATTCATTAGTTCACCATTACAATTGTTTCAAACTGATCTCTGTTATAGTAAAACTCCTTTTTTTTTTTTTTTTTTTTTTTTTTTTTATATACAGAGTCTCTCTTTATAACCCTTAGTAGAGTGCTGTCGCATCACAGCTCACAGCAACCTCCATTCCAGCTCTTGGGCTTAGGCGATTCTCTTGCCTTAGCCTCCTGAGTAGCTGGGACTACAGGCGCCTGCCACAATGCCCGGCTATTTATTTATTTAATTTTTTTACAAAAAAATTCAAATTTTTTTTTTACAAAAATTCAAATTCAAATTCAAAAAAATTCTGGCTGGGGTCAGATTTGAACCCGCCACCCTTGGTATCCGGGCTGGCCCCCACTCACTGAGCCACAGGTGCCACCCCGTAAAACTCCTTTTTAAATAAACAGAGTTGAGATGCTCTTTTATCTGCTAGTCTCAGCAATCAAAAAAATCCCCAGGGCACTGAAGTAATAAGAATCTAGCTCAGATCCTGAAGTTTTTTTTTTTTTTTTTTTAAAGGTCCATATCTCTTAATTAAAAGATGAACGCCACAGAAAAATAGTCATCAAAAGACAACCTCAAATGCCTAATTACAAACTATGGAGAAGATGTCTGTAACATGCGATGAACAAAAGCTGGGTATGTATAATAAAAAGCTCTCATAAATCAATAAGAAAAGCACAGTCAACTCATGAAAAGAGCAGGCCAGAGACATTTCTCACGGGAGCATGCACACACGGGCAAATGATGGGAATCAATGATTAGTGAAACGGCAGTCAAAATCTGTATGTTACCATTTTATACCCATTTGATTGGGCAAACATTAAAGTCTGAAAATACAAGCATTGAGAGAATGTGGATAAAGAAGATCTTTTTTTTTGTAGTTTTTTGGCCGGGGCTGGGTTTGAACCCGCCACCTCCAGCATATGGGGCTGGTGCCCTACTCCTTTGAGCCACAGGCGCCACCCTTTTCTTTTTTAAGACAGGGTCTTGCTCTGTACCCAGGGTAGAGTACAAAAGAACCATCATAGCTCACTGCAGTCTTGAACTGCTGGGCTCAAGCGAGGATCCTTATCATATTACTGGTACGCATGAAAATTGGTACGAGCACTTTGAGAAAAATTTGCATTATAAAATTGATATTCTTTGTGACCCAGTAATTGTATTCCTAGGTCTCCAGGGAAGATAACTTATCACACATGTACCACAAGATACAGGTGCAAGATGTTCAAAAAAGCACAGGTTATAAAAGCTAAACAGAAAAAGCTGAAATGCCCTCCAATCGGGAGGAATATTATACAACAGTTAAAGCCAATGAACAACAGAGAAACACAGTATAGAAGAATCTTAACAAGACTGAATAAAAAAATTAAATCCCACAAGATTACATACAGCATGATACGCTTTGTATAAAAAGAACTTTAGAAATGCAATAAAATTATATACAAGGAGAACAAGGGAAAGATAAACAGGGTTCAAGATGATGGTTACTTTGGGGGGAGGTAAAAGGACAAAAATGGTGAGAGTTCTTGGGGGTGTTATTATCAAAATGCTGGCTCTTGTTTTAAGTGGTGGAGGAGGGGTCTTAGCGGTTTACTACTTTTTTTCTGAGACAGGGTCTTGTTCCGTTGCTCGCGAGTGTGGTGTTGCTATCATAGCTCACTGCAACCTCAAACTCCTGTGCTTCAGCTATCCTCCTGCCTTAGCCTCCCAAGGCAATTGGGACTATAAGGAGATGTAAAGTTAATTTTTCTATTTTTTGTAGAGAAGGGGGTCTCACTCTTGCTCAGGCTGGTCTTGAAGTCCTAACCTCAAACAATCTTCCCGCCTCGGCCTCCCAGAGTGCTAGGATTACAGGTGTGAGACACCTCACCCAGCTTATGTTATTTTTTTTTTAACGAAATGTTTAAGTAAGAACACTTCTGAAAATAAGTCACAGATTAATAATAATCACAAACCAAGGATTATGATTATTATGACAACCATTACCTTCATAAAGCTGGGCATACTGGGGAAAGCCAGTTGCCCGTAGCCAATCACAAGCTTCTTTGGCTTCGATTTCTAGAACAGAACAGAAGACAAAACTGTCAGCCGTGCGTGTGTAACTCAGCATGCTTCTTTTTTCCTTAATAACTTTGATACCATTATATAAGCAAAACAGGACCTCTGTAGCAAACACAGATAAGCAAACCCACTTAACTCAAGTTGGTTTAAATTGTTACACATCTTTTCACCTTCTTTTTTTTTTTTTACAAGTATATAAGAATGTTATTTTTCATTTACTAAGAACAAAAACAAGGTCCCAGTGGTTAAGTTACTGGATGCTGCTTCTGAAGTGTGCTCTGGTTACAAGAAGTTAGAAAAATGAGGCATGATGCGAACATTATAAATGTCAGATTTTCGGCCTGGCTGGCCTAGCTTGGGTTACTTTTCACTTCAACAAAAGTGAAGTGAAAAGTGTATCTCGTATCCTAAAATGGAATTTAATTGAGCAAAGTAACAGGCTTTCTGACACCCATGGGATGGGCATTTGAAAAGCCCCTGATGTTGGGGTGCTGTGCCTTTCAGTGGGTGAGTATTAAACTGAGTATTAACCCAGCAGTTGAGAGCCAACCGGTCAAGTAACACCAAGGGCATGAAGTCAATAAATCCCGAGATCTTGGCAAGCTGAAATGGCTACGAAAGCTTCGACTTCCCTGTGGTTTAACATCTTGTAGATAGTATTGATAAACAGAAAGGCCAAGAGCAACCGACACTCTGTTAAAACTCACTCAAGCACGCCTTTACGATCCCTGTTACAACTGATTCACAGAGGAGGTCCTGGGCACATTAATTACTTTCTCTGTTTGCACAAACAATATTCCTTTCAACGCTTCCTCCCACCTTCCTCATGCCATTGGAGTACTTAGTTATGTAAGGCCACACACTCTTTCAGAAAGGCCTCAGCATTGCCCAACTTCTCCCAGATTCAAATCTTCATTAAGCATCTCTCCCCTGAGCCTGATGGGGCACCCACAGGTGACAGAAGTAGACACAAGCTCCTTCTGTCTAGTAACTTCTTGGTTTCAAAGCGGTTTTCACCAATTATTTCATGAGTTCCCCAGCCTTTAAAAGGAAGGTAATTAACAAAAAATTCATTAAAGCAAGTGGGAATGTTCTTATTGAGCGTACCAAAGAGAAAAATGTAACCTGCTCTGTTCTGATGAGCTATAATAATTAATAACCAAACTGAGAAAGAATTATGGCAGTAGAGTGGAAATAACGGGATGGCAAAGTTGCCTTTTACAGATCTTTTTAGTATAGCAATAAAAGCAGCATTATTAAGCCCAAGATTCAAGACTGCCCTGGGGGGTGGGGGTGGGGAAGGATGGAGTGAGTGACAAATGTGAAAGAACATTAATGTGCACACTGTATAAAAGCTTATAGAGAGGGCGGCGCCTGTGGCTCAAAGGAGTAGGGCGCCGGCCCCATATGCCGGAGGTGGTGGGTTCAAACCCAGCCCCGGCCAAAAACTGCAAAAAAAAAAAAAAAAAAATCTTATAGAGAATTGTCCAATGTGAATTATCTGACCTTAACGTTTTTTTATGTATTTGTATCCATACTTTGCCTCGGCAAGGAATTAAGACAGTTTTAAACAAAATTATAAATACTTTCTAGAAAACTTTATTGCTGAAAAAACCACATGCAAGCTTAACATTTTATTTTAAAGCGTGTGGAAATTACTTTTTCCTTATCTCTGTGTCCTCTCCCTCCACCCCAAATAATAGATCTGGAAAGAAAAAAAAAAGGCTGTTTAAAAAAACATCTAAAGTAACTCATTTATTCTGGCCATTGAGAGGTTATTTTTGTTGAACAGATGGTTAGACATGAACAATAGGGTGTTTAAAAGTAACGTGCTTGCTTTCCTGGTATTTTACTTAATGACTAGCGAGTAACCAGCAATTCTCCAGGTCCACCCATTTTTGACTGTAGTCAAATATGACACCAGGACAGCACAGGTATAAAAAGCAAGAATTAGTGGGTGGTGCCTGTGGCTCAGTGGGTAGGGCGCTGGCCCCATATACTGAGGGTGGGGAGTTCAAACCCAGCCCCCGCCAAACTGCAACAACAAAAAAATAAAAATAAAAAACTTAAAAAAAAATTAATACCATTTCACTAGCCCACTTTGCCACCTAATTAGAGCACATTCTTCTTCTAAAACCGATTTCATACAAAGAGACACAAAAGATGTAAGTATTATTTTTCTAAACAAACTTTACATTTATTTATATGATACTATACCAAACTGGGTGTTTATACTTAAAATCCCTTGTCATTTCAGGAACACACAAAAGTATACCGTTGTCTTGTGGTTCTCTTATTATTATTATTATTTTTTGCAGTTTTTGGCTGTAGGCATGTACTTACAATTGTACATGACGTACAAATGATTGTTGAAAAAAATCAATGAAATAAGTAATATTATTAGGGACCTTTGACAGTTGATAAAACCAAGCCTTAGATAGGTTAATGAACTTGCTTAAAGTTACAGAAGACCTTTTTCCCTGCTTGTAAGAGGCAGAATTGGAGTTTAATTTCATCTGACCAATGGCAACATGTATTCAAGTAGGTGAGGAAACTGTTCTGGGGTCCCAAGAAAAGGTGGTGATTGTGATTGAGGAACCCAGAGAAGCCTCAAGGAAGGAAGTTTTTGGGTTTGAACCCGCCGCCTCTGGCATATGGTGCCGGTGCCCTACTCCTTAGAGCCACAGGCGCTGCTCTGGGTCTCTTATTCTCTTATTTCTTCCACTAAGAAAATGAGATACGCCCAAATGACCAAAAACGGTTCTAAAAAAAAAAATCTGTTTCCAAATAATCATTCTTAGGGCCACTGGGTTAGAAAGAAAGGATGTAAAACAAGGAAGGTTTGCTTTGTCAGCAGATAATTTAATTACTAGCTTATCCAATGGCTGAAAAGCAGTACTTTCCAGATTACAGAGATAATTTAATTACTAGCTTACCCAATGGCTGAAAAGCAGTATCCAATGGCTGAAAAGCAGTACTTTCCAGATTACAGAGTTCCGGTAATTTTATTACCCTTCTGTTTCTGCACCCGAAATGAGAATTTGTCTTTTTTACAGATATGAAACCAAAAGAAATAGACAAACGTGGAAGAAGCATTTTGCATAAAAAAGGTCCACTCCCGAAAACCTAGGCAGCACAGTAAGTGAAAACTCAACCCACTCTGCCTGTACAAATTGAGAAAATTTTAAAATGCTGTCACATATTTTTTAGAAAATGGAAAACTTGATCTCACTCTGACCTTTGCCAATTCACAAGTAGGTCAAGAGAGAGCACCAACAATCTAACAGTATAAGCACCGATATTTTTAAAATCAGCATTTTAGTTTTATTTAACATGAAAGGAACTGACATCACAAGCAAGTCAGGCTTGGAGCACCTGTCCCAGTTTCAGTCCCAGACTCAGGTCATCACTTTCACTCTTAACTCAACCCCAGCATCCTCCAACCCTGGGCATCCAACTTCCCGAGTCCCAGTTTTGATCCCTCACAAATTTGGCTGGAGCTCCACTGTCTAAAAAGTAAAGTTCATTTTTTTTTTTTTGTTTTTTGAGACAGAGCCTCAAGCTGTCACCCTGGATAGAGTGCCGTGACATCACAGCTCACAGCAACCTCCAATCCCTGGGCTCAAGCGAGTCTCCTGCCTCCGCCTCCCAAGTCACTGGGACTACAGGTGCCTTCCACAACGCCCGGCCATTTTTTGGTTGCAGCCATCATTGTTGTTTGGCGGGCCCGGACTGGATTCGAACCCGCCAGCTCAGGTGTACGTGGCTGGCGCCTTAGCCCGTTGAGCCACAGGTGCCAAGCCAAGTTCAGACACCTGGGCGTAGTTTTCAAGGCGCTCCACCTGGCGGCCACCCAGACTTTTCAGCCGCCCGTACTCCTGCACCCCAGCCTGGCACTCATCCCCATGCACACAGCCGGCAAGTCCTCAGCCTGACATGCCTCCCCATTGCTCCAGCCCAAATGTCATTCATCCCTCAAGGACCTGATCAAATGCCACCCACTCCACGCAGTCTTCCCAGATGCCTCTCAACAGGTCTACTAAAGGCTCATCTTACTGAGGGCTTAGTATGTGTAAGTATGCCTAAGCATTTAACGCATATTAGTTTCATTTATTCCTCGTATTAATCCTAAAATGTAAATAAGCACAGGAGCAAACAGGCAGAGAAGTAACCACCTTTCCTTAGAAATTTGCTTTCTGCCTGTAGACCCAGCTACTCAGGAAGGATTGCTTGAGCTCAGGAATCTGAGATCAGCCTGGGCAATGTAGCAAGACCCAATCTCAAAAAAAAAAAAAAAAATTACAGCTCTTGGGTACGGTGCACACTGTTTGGGTGAAGGGTATACATATATGTGTACCTTTGACTCAATCTACACAAAACAAGCTATGTAAACAAAACATATGTGCTCCTTAATGTTCTGACATTTTTTTAAAAAATGTAAAAGTAAAGAACTTTCTACGTTCAAATGCCCTAGGAGGAGAGGGAATGAAAAGTGACAGAAATGCAAATTTCTTCTTGCAGGACAGGTCTTCCCTTTAAAAATACTATATATAATAATGAACACAATTTAAAATATTAAAGAAAACCAAACCATGTATATATTGTATTACTTCAGTCACCTTAACACCTGACCCATTCTCATTTTGGGGGGCCTCAAACTAGCTCTGAGGGTGTGATTTTCCCTCCCAGCACAGGTGGGTGGCAGTCTGAGAAATGTAAAGACAATTTTTTTTTTTTTTGAGACAGAGTCTCACTTTGTCACCTTTGGTAGAGTGCCAGTGCTGTGGCGTCACAGCTCACAGCAACCTCAAACTCTTGGGCTCAAGCAATTCTCTTGACGACTTCCAAGTAGCTGGGACTATAAGTGCCCCCCACAATGCCCGGCTATGTTTAGAGACGAGGTCTCACTCTGGTTCAGCCTGGTCTCAAACCTGTGAGCTCAGGCAATCCACCCACCTCAGCCTCCCAGAGTGCCAGGATGACAGGCGCCCGGCCTTTGTAAAGACAATTTGTAAAGAAACATTCTCCACTGGGCAAGAAACGCTACTAAAAACTAAATCTAAATAATGGAAATACAATGAAACTTTTCTACCTGGGTTTTCTCTAATCCAACAACAGACAAATGTGTTAAGGAGGAAACAGGAAATTTTTATTGGAATCAGCTTTAGTTGTTATCTGCACATCAGATGAATGAAGTCCAGGAGACCCTTTTGTGTACGGCTGGGAACCATTAGGGCATATTTGCACATTTCCTGGCATCATGGGATGACCCTTTCTTCCCATTACCCTTCAACAGTGAGTTGAACGAAAATTCCCCAACCCCAGCATCACTCTCTTGAACTCTGTTGATTTTAACCGGTTGAGCAACAGTAATTATACCTAAGCAGGATGTGATTTATTTCCATTTTCTGGTCCCTCTATCTTTGTAGGGGGAACTCTCAGCCTTCTTCCTCCTTTGACAATGTGCTACTAAAATCAGGCCTCTATGCAAATGCTTCGCTGAATTTGTTTTCTAAATGCAATTCCAAGGGCTTAGAGGAATGTCATAAAATTCAAGCACTTCCCAGATTCCTTGGATTTCCTAAAATACGACAGACTTGTGGGCAAAGATTCTGGAAAAGTTGATGCTTTTCCTGTTCGAGAACCATGTCAGCTGTGTGCAGGGTGGGGGCGATCCAAACCAAGATTCAGTCTCCTCCCCATGATGACACAGATTTCTGAATAGGAAGGAAGATTCTGTTTATTGATTCTCTGTCTACATCCGAGGTGGCCGACTTTACAGAGCTGTCGTGCTCCTGGACACTATGGCTTTTATAATGGCCCATCTTTACCTGGTGGGTAGATTTCACAGGGAGGGTCAACTATAGCCTCAAGAATTTGTAACAAGGCAAGGAGACGTCAGTGACTCTTAACCTTGGATATGTGTAGGGATCGCTTTGGGAAGCTTTCTAAAAACACCAACTTCCCAGTTCCAGGTATTCTCATATACTCAGTCCAAAGAGGGCCTGGACATCATATTATAAAACAATTCTAAGTAAATTTAGAGGTAGCCAGGATTGAGGCCTATTGAGCCAGATGACTTTCGTTTGTATTCCTCTATCTTCCTAGGATTATCCTAAGAGCAACCCAACTGAACCCTCAGATAACCCTTGCTCCTTCCTACCTCTCAATAACTCTTATCTTTGGCCAAGGATCCCTGAGCCACTGGGTTGGATTTTATGAAGTACATACTTCATCATGTCACTCCCATGCCTACAATTCTTTGGTTGACTTTCCACCGACTGTCAGATACAATCCAACAATCCAGCCTTCACGGTTTGGCCTCAGCCTGTCCACCAGCTGTTGGAAGGCCTCCAAGTGCAAGCTTTGCCCCACGTTTACTGAACACTGTGGAGTCCCAGATGTACCCCATTCTCATACACCTCAACCCTAGATTCTCTTCCTTCCCTCAAACAAGTGACCCCTTCTCCACCCCACCAGCTCCTTGCTTCTTAATTCATTTGTATATCTTTAAAGACTATTTTTGGTACACAGGAATTACATATCTATTTTGTTTGAAGAAGGAAAAGAAAAAAAAAACTATTACTATTTTCCTTTCTTTAAAGGCAGACCAAGAACAATGACTTTAATCTCTCTTTGCAATTAGTAAAAATAGATGTTAAACCTTCACAAATGCCTGGTTTTCAGGAGTGATCTATGAAAAATAAATTTCTAATGCAGAATGCATATATTAATATTTATTAAACTCTAATCCTATCTAATCACAGTAAAGATTTTGAGCCAGTGGCTGGCGGCATTCTCACCCTCAGGTGCCTAAAAAAATTCCAAACACCTTCCACACTTACTGACAAAAACCAGTTACGAAGTTTCTGGAAGACCAGTCAACTACTAATTCATTTTGTTAGGCCAAAAGAATTAGTAGCTCTCCCCCAAGTCCATCTTTAGTTATATTCCATTATAGTCTTACATTTAAGCGAGGCCAATTACCCGCATTTTCCCCTTCTCTCAATGTTTACAGCAGGACTTCCATATCTTACCACCTCCCTACACTGACCACTTCCTAAAGTTGACGTAATTTTCATAGAGCAGATATGCACCACATGTATTCCATGGAAGTTCCTTATGTTGACCATCTCTGTATGTTGACCAGTCCCGTGGATGGTCCACTTACATAGGTTCTACTGTATTTACTGAACTAGGTCTCCAGCCACTGACCCTTAGAGATGTCAAAGACACAAGAATGCATGCTTCTCAAGAATGAATTACAGTAGAACTTCTGTAAGTTGATCCCCTCAAAGGACTGTAATAAGCGGGTCAACATAGGGAGGTGATCAACATAAGGAACAAGGCCTACTGAACTAACAGGTGCATGTCTGGTCTGTGAAATTAGGTCAAACTTAAGGAGGTGGTCAGTGTAGGAAGATGGTCAACTATAGAGACTCTACTACAGTTTCCTAAGGGCTATTCTAAGGTCTATGCATTTGTTAAGTCCCAAGTGACCTTGAGCAGGCAGTGACCATGATTCCCCCCTTTCCTGGTGAGCCACACTGCCGCCAATGGCCTATGCGTCCCATGCTGCTCACCCCGCCTCCCTCGGACTCATTCAGCCAGCTGGCCTCCTTCCCCTTTTCCTGCTTTAGTTTTTCTTCTTCCACAATACTTATTACATTTACTTTCTGTCTTCCCTTATTGTAAACTCCACAAAGATGAGTTTCCTTGTCTATTTTCTTCTCTGATGTATCCCAAACACCCACAGCATTGTGAGGCGCATAGCAGATGCTCAATAAATATGACAGAAATATACCACCCACTCATAGGATTTTTGCTCTAGTAGAAGTTGTCTTGTTAATTTTTCTAACCATGATCCACAAGAAGAAATACACTGTATGGAGTAACCTGGTGTATGTCTATGTGTGTATAAATATAAGTACACATTTGTGCATACAAACATATTCATATATACACAGATATATATGTATGCATACAATATATAGTATATGTAAAACTGAAAGAAGTTTGAAACAATACCTACAATGTGTTGTAATCTCAACATTTTTCTATTCTATTTTTAAATGTTTGGACCATTGAGGTGGCTCACACCTGTCATCCCAGCCCTTTGAGAGGCTAAGGCGGGAGGATAGTTTTAAGACAGGCATTTCAGACCAGCCTGGGGAACATAGCAAGGCCTTGTCTCTACAAAAAATAATTGGGAGGCTGAGGCTGGAGGATTACTTGACTCCAGGAGTTGGTCCCTATAGTCCCAGGTACGCAGGAGGCGAGGGCAGGAGGAGGTTGAGCCCAGGAGTTTTAACTAAGATTGTGCCACTGCAGTCCAGCCTGAGCAATAGAGTGAGAGCTTGTCTCAAAAAAAGAAAAGAAAACTGTTACCAATGTATTGTTCTCAGGTATATGTCCATTGTATCTTTTTTCTAAGATGATATTTAGAATTCGTTCCATTCTTATCATTAATTTTTCAGACTTCTCATCAATTAGTCGAAGACATTCTTCCCTCAAAAAATCGGAGATCCCAAATTTTGCAGATTCATCGAAGTTTTTATGGCTAAATTTTCAACTTTGCCTTTTAATGGATCTATTTCTTGATTTGTGCCATAAAGCCTCTGTTCATATTTCAGAGAACACAAAACCCCCAAATGTTTGTTTACACCCATGTCTATACCCCTCAAACTAAAATGAATCTCTATAGCAGCAGTTCTCCACCTGTGGGTCAAGACCCCTTTGTAACAATGAAAATACATCTTGGCCTTAGGAAGGTTGAGAACCACACTGCTCTTTAGGAAGAAAATTCTTTAATGCATAGAAATCTCCTGAGAGTTTTACTTTGCTTACTGATGGTTCACGTTTGTATTTCTATTTCAGCAGTTTCTTGGCTTGTACAGAAGCAGTGCTCCGGGCACTGAAATGCATCTTACAGCTTTTCATCTAGACCTTAAACCCTTACCAATGAGGAGGCAGAAGCAGAATTTGGGTAATTTGCTTAAAGGTTCCAGCTACGCAGCTCTTGACCCCAGGTTAGAGCACGTCTTGCCTATTTCAACAGTATCCTTGCTGTTAAATCACGGGACTATTTTTCAACACTAGTAAGAAATGGAAGTTTGGGGGAGTTTTCTTTGAAAGTTATGTTTTGTTTTCCTCTTCTGCTTGAGGTTTGGAGACAGATATGCTGCTTTCTAGTAAAGAACATTCCTAGAAATAGTATAAAGTGGGAGAAGGGGAAAGGACCAATTTTCCCTGTGATGTGATGACAACTTAATAAACGGTTTTGCCTTGAAAGAGAGAAACCTTGGGAAACACCCTGCAAGCCTATACCTGGGATTAAGCCCTCTAAATGACACTTCAGCAATGCAGAAATTAAATCAATTGAAATCCCCTTTGGGCATCATTGAGTACAAGAGTTTTCAAAGTATTGTTTTTAACCTACAAACCAGGAAAAGGCAAGTAGCTCACATATAGATATGCTCTCTTCCCTTGCAAAGGCAACTGCTCTGGAGTCCTCTGAGCCCAGGTGGGACATGGCTTTGTCAGGCACCTAAGCTGATCCAGTTATTTCCAGGAACAGAAAATATCTCCTCACTCACCAAAAATTGGCCCTTACTACCCAGCACAAAGAGGCCAAAATAAAATGAAAACAAACTACTAAAGAAATGGACACCGAATCCATCACATCTTTCATTTCATTTCAATCAGGAGTATGATAAAAATAAACCTTTGGTGTACAAACACTCTTCTGTTTTTCCCTGTGCACGCAAACATACATATTTCTAGTATTCCACATCAAGCATTTATACATTCCAAATCATGTCCTAAGAACAGCGATTTGGAATAGCTCTTAAAGGACATCTTTACATCCATTGAAGATGATAGCTAAAGATCAAGAAGACACTTTCAAGAAAGGAAAGGAACATACTTTCAAGGTCCCTTATTTCTCTGAGTCTTATTTTTTTGTAAAATGAAGCAAATGTTTTAAGATTATATGCGCATTACCCATTTCCTTTTAAAATTTATTATTCAAGGCAAAATACCTGGTCTAAAACCTTAGAGTAACCGCTGCTTCCATCAGGAAACGTTGGCACATACAGCGATTTTTTTTTTTTAACATAGACTAGCAAATTTTATTCTACAAAGGCCAGCCCCATCTTTAGCTTTCTGCCCTATAGTTATGCTACAAGAAAAAATAAAATACTGGGCAAATTTCAGTGCCACAAAACTTTGAATTATAAATAGAGTGCAGCGAGGAATTATAATAACAAATGTCATTGCTCATACGTTAGTCCATTCCGACTTAAAAAAGAAGATCAAGAAAAAAAAAAGAGAAAATCAAGAAAACAAATGAAATATCAAGTTGCCTCACAAAGACCAATGACAATAAAAACACAGTAGGTTCTGGTTAGAGGCATCAGCTGCCTCCAGTCATCCCTAAGTCAAACCTCAAACAGGAAACACTACTTTGTCTGACTTCCTCAGATTCCTGTCAAAAAGTATATGAAAAAGGGCGGTGCCTATGGCTCAAGGAGTAGGGTGCCGGTCCCATATGGAGGGGTGGCAGGTTCAAGTCCGGCCCCAGCCAAAACTGCCAAAAAAAAAAAAAAAAAAAAAAAAAATCAGACATTGTGTTCTACGTTAAGAAATTAATTTCATCAAAATTGCTTGAGACACCTAGCCACCCAAATGAACACCATCTATTGGTCCAGTTTTGATCCAGGTACTTCTATTCCAGTTCCCACCAACACATTAAGATCTGTGGCTGTCCACATTTTGTTTACATGTGCTGACCGGATGGGGTCTGAGGTTCCAGTGAACTCGCACGTGACCTTGGACTCATCACTGAACTTCCCCACATCACAGCAGGGAAGAGGGACTGTTTTTTCCAGCCTGCTTCTGCTCAGTTCTGGACTTTCCCATGAAATAACTCTTATAAGTGCACAAGCCTGGTATAAAATGCCATTTGCTCTACAGTTTCAAAAAGGGAGTCGGGTGGAGAGCAGGTCGTTCCTGAGTATATGAGTTCTCCGGATTCAGGAGATCACCAGGATTCAGGCTTCACCATTTCAGCATCTTCTATAGTAAGAGGCGAAAGATTTATGCGATCTGAAGGGAAACCAGAGAATCATTTCAGCATCTTCTATCCATTGTGTCACCCGAGTGGAACGTGCAGCCCAGTAAACAGGCCAGAGGCCATCTCACCTCTGAAGTCTCTTCCTTTCAGCTTCCTAAGTGCTTAGACAGCCTGGGAAATGCTACGACCTCAGGGTGTGGAAAACTTTTGTCCCGAAGACATCCTTTAGAGGCTCCTGTGAGCAGAAGGAAGGCGCCTTTCTGACAAGCTCCAGGAAGTGACCCCCCAGTCCTCTCCACGGGACACTGAGAGGTGGGGCAGGGCAGAGAACAAACTGCGGCTGGGAGGTGCCAAACCCTCAGCCTGCAGAAAGCTTTGATTTTTCTCCTGGTAGGGGACAGAGTAGACATGAAGAGGCGCCCGAGTGACATATGGAAGAAGGGAAAACAAGCTCACTTTCCAGAACAACAAACATGCCCTGAAGACAGACTCACGGCCATGGTTTTGGCTTCACTTTAGGAAAGCCTAATAGTTCACCCTCTGATGTCCACGCACTTTATTTCCTAGTAGGCAGGCATTCAGATATTTTTGGCGACATGTGGGAGCAAAGTTCCCCTTAGAAATAATATTTTAAAACTCTTCCACCGAGGAAAGCATTATTTGCTATGGTCGATAGAAGGCTAGATTTAGAAAATGGAATCCCAGAACTTTCCCAGATGTTCAAGACAGAGGCTGGAGTCTCCTCTAATCACTGTAACCCCAGAGACAGGACACGCAAAAATGTGTCACCTCTGGACCCTAAGACTAGAGTTCCCTGCCTGTGAACACCTCCACCCTGAAAGTTGCAAAGTAACTACAAAGGCCATATTAAAAAGCGTCTGATTGTAGGCGGTGCCCGTGGCTCAGTGAGTGGGGCGCCGGCCCCATATACCAAGGGTGGCGGGTTCAAACCTGACCCTTGTCTAACTGCAACAAAAAAATAGCTGGGCGTTGTGGCGGGCACCTATAGTCCCAGTTACTTGGGAGGCTGAGGCAAGAGAATCACCTAAGCCCAGGAGCTGGAGGTTGCTGTGAGCCATGAAGGAAGCCATGGCACTCTACGGAAGGCGAGAAGGTGAGACTCTGTCTCTAAAAAAAAAAAAAGCGTCTGATTGTGAAAGACGACAAAAATATATAGGCTATCCCACGTAATGGGCACAACATAGGGGTGTATGGCACAACTTTTGGGTGCAGGACACAATTACAAGAGGGGTTCTCCCTAACAAATTCAAAGACTATGATCCGGTTGTTTGTAACCTCACATTAACCTTAAATAAATATGTATCTTACTATTTATATCTCTTAAATATATATATAGAAGGTTAATATTATATATAAACCTTAAATAAGATATGTATCTTAATATATATATGTAAATATGCAGGTCTTTCTTCCTGTCCTCTATTCATAATGAGGACAAGGAAGAAAGAAATTTCTAGTGAAGAAATTGTTAAGAGACAGGACACCTAATTAGAGGCCCCTCAGTGGGACTTGACTGTTCTGAGTTTGATCATTTTGATCATGATCATCGTTAACAGTAACACAATGTCCCGCAGAAGGAAAAGTGCCAACAGACAGGATGGGCCCTTCTCGGCTGGGAATCTCAACCCTTTTACATTAACTGGATCACTAACTCATTTGACATTGACGGAAAACACCACTCACTGTGCTCATTCAAGGCAGCTGCCATTCCTAAAATGTATTGGAACCCCTTGCCCTGAGGGAGACGTGTTCAATTCTCTGTACCCCTCCATATGCAGCGGCCACAGAATCAGAAATAGAGGCAATTGTGCAAGTCTTCTCCAGAAAGGAGTTCCTCCTAATTTCTTAGCTATGGGAAAGAGGAAGTTAGGGCTTTTGTGCTTTTTTAGGACATGACAGAGGACATTTACACTCAACGGTTGGGTATTAGTTCACTTTGACTGTAACAAGGAGAAAATAATTAATGTCTTGCATGCTACATAGATTATTCTTTTGCCTTTTAGCTCCACAAATCCAACCTAAGCATTTTAGGGGCAGATCCTAATGCAAGGAGCATTCTGAGAAAGTCTGAAGTATAATTTAGTTTAGACATTAAAAGAATTCTCTCTTTCTCTCACAGAATCCCAATTCACGTAATTCAAAAAAATCATCAGACTGTGCAAACGTTAAAAATGAAAATCACCTTTCTCCCCAGGTCTGCTTTATAATTTTAAGAAAAGGCTGGGCAGGAGCAATCAGACCTTGGGGACAGTTTTTGCTGTGATGTTCTGAAGTACTGAGAATTCAGTCTTTAATGATTTGGCAGTATCCAGAGAGGAAGAGGAAACATCTGAAGTTATTTTTACTTTTGTAAGTTTTCTGGTTATACAGGGTGAATGGTAGGGTGGATCAAGTATTGTCTGCAGCCTTTCAGAGTGTTTTTTTTTTTTTTTCATGGCCTCATTTCCGTCTTCCTGTTGCTAGGAAGGAGAGTTAGGCATGAGAAACTTGTGTTGACATCCTGGACCATCCTGTCCAGCACAAGGCTCTCTTCAAAAAAGTCTGATTCACTTCACCCACTGTACTTCAGATGGCTCCATTCTTCTGGACCAAGTTACCCCTCCCTGAATATTTTCAAATTGCGTATTTACCCACCTAAGTCAGAAAAAATATCAGTCTTGTTTAAACATTGCATCATGGCTTAAAATCCCTATGGGGACACCAACGGAAACCCAAGTATTTATTCCTGAATTTGAATCCACCTCTTGGAACCTCACCAAGCCTCTGATTGGAAGCCATCTCACTGGGGCCTCTCACATCCCCTTGAAATCCCATAACGGTTCTATAAATAAGCATTTAAGCACTATATATATTTTAAAACACATTTCACAGTAATAACTTATTAACTTACAATATGTCTTTCTACTGATCTGGTATATTTTCCCGAAGCACCTAAATACCTCTTTTCATATAAAAAATAACTCTTAAACTTTGGGCTTTGCTCTTTGAACTACAGTACAGGACAAAAAAACAAACAAGCAAAAGAACAAAAGCTTTAGAATGAAGGGTAGCCTGCCTTTCACCTTTGTTCCAGAACTCTGTAAGAAAATCCCTTGATTGGTCCAGTGTATAAAATCTTGAAACATTGCCTTCAATTACTAATTGTTAATCGCTTAACTGTTTAATCTTTTTTTACTTCCTAAGGAGTGAGTGGTGTTCCTCCTAATATCTTAGAGTGGGAAGTTACCATGCCACAAGTCACTGCAAACATTTTTTTTCTCGTTTACTCCAAGTAGAGTTGGGGGCTCTGGGAAGGTGAGAAAACCAGTCAGTCCCCCACGTTCTGAACTTCCAGCCTATTTGGTGTCAGGTGTTACCCAGCTTGAATTAAAGGAAAACCATTTTTGTCAAAAGCAAACTTTCCACAACAGCTGGGAGAGAAATTCAGACTGCTGTGCTTCATTTTAAATTCTCTGAACAGCAGTGCTAATGCAAAAAGTATGCGTCCAGACTTAGGCCACTCTGTAAATCTGGCATTCCACAATAAAAGTTAATACACGCAATCGCCAAGATTTTCTCAAAAAATGTCTCGAAATAACTTCTGACGCACATCTGCTAACCATTTGACACTCGTTCCTCAGGATTTGAGTTCTTCTATTGGGGGGGGGCTGCTGCCTTGCATGGCACCCCTCCGACCATCTGCTCCAGTCAGTGAGCCAAGATGGCACTGGGTGCCTCCCGTAATTCCACACTTACCGTCTGCAAATTATCTCTGCTGAGGACCAGCCTGCCGTCCAGATGGAGGGTGAATTAGTCAACCTCTGGGAGCCGCTGATGGATGTACATTCAGAACACTGCAATCTGCTAGCTTATTATTTTTCCTCATCCCTTCAGCAAACAGTATTTTGGAGGAAAAAAATGTAATTTGAGACTTGGTATTCTGCCTTCTCCAGAGCTGTGATTTTTTTCCTATCCAAATGTGTCCCATGTGCCACCAGCCTAGGCTGCATTCCTCCCTGGCTTACCAACAGCAGCTGAAGCAAGCTCTGATTTCTGAGAATGAACCCACTTGCTAACCTTATGCGATGTAAAAAGACTCATTCAAAGCAAGGCTGGGGATGGGGAGGAGAGAGAAGCAGGACAAAGTTTTCTGCTCCACAATGCAGACTGCCTATAGACAGGTGTTTCTTTCCATAGTAATTAGCACAAACTGGGGATTACCAGACATCTCGCTAAGTACTGCTACTAGTTCATTCGTTCCTCTCCGTCTCCCCGCGCAGAAATACGGTTATCACCCCCCTGTAGCCAATGACGGAGGCACAGTGAGGTCGTGTCACTGCCTGGGTTCACCCCGCTGGCGGCTGCCCATTCCGACAGCGCTTTCACTCCCCTGGCCCCACAGAGCACTGCAAGGTCGCGCGCGCGGAGACGCAGAAAATTACAGCAGGGTCGCTTTGCTGAGTTGGCAGTGAAACCCCTTTCCGTGGATCAAAGACTTGACCCACGTCGTCGGAGGTAGGCACAGGGGCACGAGGTGTCGTCGCTTCGTTAGGAATAAAGTCGGGGCTGGCAGCGCGCTCCCTTCCTTTCTCCCGCCCGGGGACTTGCTCCGCGAGCGCCCATCAAGGCCAAGGGCGGGCGCATTTCCACCCTGCGTTTCAGGGCCCAGTTCAGCGATCTGCTGCCCAGGGCACCCCGCATTCTTTCTAGCGGGGACAGCTCACAAGCAGGCCAAGGGGCTTGCTAAATAGCGTCAGTCCCCTCCCGTGCCCTGTAGCCACCGACTTTCCTGACACCCCAGCCCGAGCGAATTCCCAGGGTTTAAAAAAATCTGAATCAAAACCGGTTTAAATGAAAACAAAATTTTAAATGAATTTGCTTTTAAGTACTGATTTTAAAAAAAAAATACTCCAGTGCCACCGGAGTCTAAAATGTCTAAAATGGGGGATCGACGCTGATTCTGGACTTGGACGGTGACGGACTGCAAGCGCCCAGCGCGCACCGGTCCCCCATTCCCCAGAGGAAGACAGAAGGACCGTGACGCCCCGCCCTTTCCAGACCGGGGGCGCCCCTCGTCCGGCTCCTCGCCCCCGGCTCCAGCAAGCGGCAAGAGAAACAGGGCGTCACTGCATTAGTTGCGGTCGACCCGGGGCCCGCCGAAGTCACCAGGCAATGGTGGCCAAGGGTCATTACCCGAAACTCAAACCTCCCTCCCCAACTGCGTGCGACCCTGATTCCCCCATACGCCACCTCTAAGAAACTCGGGAGACTCCTCGGAAAGCGTTCCCAAAGACCGGAACGACAGGCACCGGTTTGACAAGGCCGTGTGACACTTCCTCGGTGGCGGATCCCCTCCGCAGCTGGCTCCCCCGGCTAGCCCGACAGCAAGGCGCAGGTCTCGCTTACGTGTAAGGATCATGATGTCCGACTTCTCTCTGCACATCCAGCGCGGCCGAGGACGGCGGGCGCGCAGCGGGGAAGTCGAGGCAGACCGCGGCAGCACCGGGACGCGCGCCCTCGCGGTCCTCAGCGCATCCTTGCTCGCCTCTCCCAGCCTCTCGCCACCGCCCCAGAAAGAACGCGGGTTTTGCAGAGATCGCAGAGGGAGAGCGCTCAAGGAGCTGGGCTTGCAGGCCGGGAGCTGCTGCTCCTGCGGCGGGGAGGCTCGGCCATGGCTGGGATGGCAGCTACGCGCCCTCAGTCCGGCAGCTGGAGCGCACTGGCTGCCCGGTACGCCCCACCGGCCGTGCGCTCGCGCTGGGCCCACCCCGAGGGGCGGGACCAGATCTGGTAGCGTCCCCTCCTCCCAGCCGCCGGGGGCTCAGGCTGCCGCCTCGGGCGGTCTCTGACCCCGCCCCGCTCCCGGGCTCTGCCCCGCCCCGCGGCTCCCCCTGGCGGCCCCGGTCGCCGGCCTCAGTCGCAGCCGCAGGCCGCCCCTGGCCCCGCCCCCTGGCCCCGCCCGCGCCTCCTCCGCCCAAGGCTGGAATGTTCCCCCCCACGCCGGCCTGCACGTCCGCAGCTGGATGCGCCTAAAAGTCGCCAACTATTGGCCCCGGGTGCAAAGGCAAAGGGCACTAGGCATTTACTTGGCGGGGGTATCCTGCCTGGACTCTGGGACAACGTGCCCTTTGGCTCTTTTTCTCGGTTGTCTGCGCAGTTTTTACCTATGCCCTTCTGCCTTTCAACCTGGTGGGAACTGCATAAAATTGCCGGAAAAGAAGGGGAGCGGAGAAGTACAGAGGGACC
Source organism: Perodicticus potto (assembly GCA_963574655.1). Lineage (NCBI taxonomy): Eukaryota > Metazoa > Chordata > Mammalia > Primates > Lorisidae > Perodicticus > Perodicticus potto. Next base: position 2,761 of record CAUYRH010131460.1, on the reverse strand, counting down.
AGTGTTTCCTGATCTGTAAAACGAAGAGAAGACTACTTGCCTCTCGGACAGTCATCATTCAGTGTTAAAAGCCTGAAGGGATACAGGAGGAAAAGTAGGTAATTAACACTGCCATAGAGCGTTTGAGCTTTCACTTAACACGCGTCCAGATTCACTGCTAGTGTTTCTCAAACTGGCCCTTGGGCCACAATCCAAAGGTAGAATCTGCATTTTCCCAAGCTGGCAGGTGATTCTCCTGCACTGTAATTTGAGGGCCCAGCATGTAACAGGAAGCTTCATGGTAAAAGATAACAATCAAATACAATTAAAGCAGGATTTTAAAAAAATTCTCACTGGGATTCCATGAAAATTTACTTTGGAGTTAATGGATACTTTCTGCCTATTATCTCTGGGCAGAAAAATGAAAAATCATTCATTAAACAGATACAGAGAGATCATTTACTATGTGCTGAACACAGTTCTACACTGGAGGATACAGCAATGAGCCAAAGAGAAAAATACACCCCTCCACCCCGGGAGTTTACTATCACTTGGAGAAGATGTACAATAAACAAAATTAATAAGTGAAATATATATATAAGCACAGTTTGTTTTTAAATGGTGTAAATTCAAATGGGAGGATTTATTCTCAACTATAGCTTCAAAGGCATTAATTTCATAGCCATGTCCTAATTTACGTGTATAAGACTCTTCTCCCCTTCCTATCCCTACTCCCATAATTTTCTTTTTTTCTTTCTTTCTTTTTTTTTTTTTGGTAGTTTTTGGCTGGGGCTGGGTTTGAACCCGTCACCTCCGGCATATGGGGCTGGCGCCCTACTCCTTCTATAATTTTCTATAAAACAAAATAAAAATGTTAACTGTGCCACTGGCTGTTTAACTGACCCAAACCATTATTCAGGTCAATCAGCATGGGGTTTCTCCATTCAACAGATATCTGTCCAGGTCTTTTATCTATTTACAACAGCTGGGAGCACAGAGGTAAGCAAAGACAGATCTGGCTTCTGCCCACTCAGAGTTTGCAGCCTGTTGGGGGAAGCAAGAAGAGTGTCTGAAAAAGAAATGCTGGGTCAGGAAGTGGGGAAATGGCCCAAGAAGATGCAGCTGCCTTGGCAAGCGTAGAGCTGAAGGAACTGTCCAAACGCCAGGGGTGCCAGAAAGGGGAAGCGTGATTCAAGGGGAGGCCTGGAAAGTATGGGTGAGAACTTGCAGTTCCCTCTGTCCTTAACAGGGTTATAATGTGAGAAAGCATTTTAATGGATGAACGCATCCCATAATCAGATTGGCATTTTGAAAAGATGGCAGCAGTGTAAACTTCAAACTTAAAAAAAATAGGAGTACACCTCCAAAATACGATGTCTCTTATTTTTTAAATTTCAAACCTTAAAAGTATAGATGTGCTAAGCATCTCCTCCCACCCCAAATACACCAGTGCTCAGAATCTGTTCTTAAGATTTATTAGTTGTTGGGTAAAGTCGTAGTTTTATTTAGTTAGGTTTCAAGGAGTCTGTGCATCCCTCAGAAACCCATCTCCACTCAGCACTGATCTTCCCAGAGTTTCCAGAATAAAACATGCTCATCTTCTCTTCTCTTTTTGTTTGCTTTCTCCTTGAATATTGAGTCCCGATTTCATTACATCTCTCCGCAGGTTATGTTAGATCACTTGTTTATCATCTAATAATATAATAATAACAACCCTCTAACCATTTTTTCTTGGGATGCATTGATTTGAATTTGGCCTTCACTGACTCTCTTCGTTTTCCATTCTTTGGTCTGTTTCCAGGGCCAAGCTTCAACTTTAATGGATGTAATTCTTACTCCTATTAGAAATGGACATGCTACGTTTTGAAAGCCACTTCGCTTGTAGGATAGTGGTTGAAACATGACTTTTGGAGCACGCTGCTTACCACTCTTATGATGAGTATGTTATTATACAGACTCCCAAAACTTTAGTTTTCTTATCTTTAAAAAAAAGAGGTTGTAATAGTGCGTACTGCGTGGGGTTTTGAGAGGGCTGAGTAAAATGACACATGTAAGTGCTTAGCACATAATAAGCACTCAGTCATGTCAGCTATGATAATTATAACAATAGTCATTATTATATATTATTAAATGGGCACATCAAACTGGAACATGAAAATCCTGTTTAAATTCCTATTTAAAAGAAGAAAACAGAACCTGACTTTAACCTTTGTAAAAATTCGGGGGAACCCTTACAAACTGGGGGAAGGAAAAAAATGAAAGAGTCATCAGGTGTCAACAAAGAGTGGCGCTCTATCAGCTGAAAAAAGGTCCTTGCACCAGCTCAGAGTCCTTCCTCTTCACTTAACCTTCATATTATCAGCCAAGGTATCATTTGTCTGTCATAGGCAGATGACATGAGACTGGGTTTGTCAGCTGATCTCATTAGGTGAGAGTCAGTATAAAAACATTGGCCTCTAAGGGACAGGAATTATAACATAGCCCACTCTTGCACCCATCTACAATTCTCTGACCCCCCTGGGCTACATCAGAGTGAAAAACCATCACAAACTACATCAGAGGCTGTTGTTAGTTATTTTTTTTCAGTGGTTAATCAAAAAATAGTAATAACACCTGAGCTGGCGGGTTCCAATTCAGCCCGGGCCCGCCAAACAACAATGACAGCTGCAATCAAAAAATGGCTGGGCGTTGTGGCGGGCGCCTGTAGTCCCAGCTACTTGGGAGGTGGAGGCAAGAGACTCGTTTGAGCCCAGGAATTGGAGGTTGCTGTGAGCTGTGATGC
>CAUYRH010131458.1:0-31326 GCA_963574655.1 Perodicticus potto | reverse complement strand
CTACAGGCGCCCGCCACAACGCCCGGCCATTTTTTGGTTGCAGCCGTCATTGTTGTTTGGCAGGCCCAGGCTGGATTCGAACCTGCCAGCTCAGGTGTACGTGGCTGGCGCCTTAGCCCGTTGAGCCACAGGCGCCGAGCCGTCTATTCTATCTTCTCAATGTCCCCAGGGCAGCTGAGGCAGCTCCAGGACTGTTTATTCCACTCACGGGCTGACTGCCTCAAATATTTTTCTCCAGACCCTAGTTACCATGTCAAAGTGGATATCTCACAGGAATCTCAAAATCCACATGTCAAACATTCTTGACTTCCCTCCGAAACTAATGCTGTTCCTACCCAGCTGTCCCCCGTCCCATGAACTGCACAATTAGTCCTTGCCTATTTCCTTTCTTTCACATCTTACACCCAGCGTCAGCAAATCCTGATAGATCTATCTTCCAGACACATCCATGGTTAGACGATCTCTTACCTAACACCCCAGCCCAAGCCGCCACCCTCTCCCAGCTGGATATAACCACGACAGGCTCCTAACAGATCTTCCTATGTCCACTTTTGCCCTGCATGTTGGATTCCCCACAAGACAGGCAAGGTAGACTTTCTAAAAATATGAATCAGATCAATTACCTCCCTGTTCAAAACTCTCCAATAAGCAAAAAAAGTTGATCTCATGGAGCTAGAAAGCAGATGCTGGAAAGGGTGAGGGTGGGGGGACAAAGAGAGGTTGGTTTAATGGCTACAAACATAAGTTACGTAGAAAGAATAAGTTCCAGTATTCAATAGCATAAGAAAGGGATGACAGTTAATGATAATTTATTGTATATTTTAAATAGCTAGAAGAGAATATTTGAAATTGGAGGCATGGATATCCTAAATACCCTGATTTCATCATTACGCATCATACGCTTACATTGAAATGTCACATGTACCCCATAAATATGTATAATTATCATGTACCAATTTGGAAAAGGATAAAAGCAAAAATATAAAAAATAATCTCTCCATTAAAGTCCAAACTTCACTCCACATTCCAGGATGTCCATCATGACCCAGGCCCTCTCCACCTCCTCACTCTCTGTTCTTTGATCTCTCTGATCCGGCCACAGCAGCTCTGGTTTCTTCTGGCCTCTCACATGCCCCACACCCCACCTTCACCCTGGACAGTTCCTCTCCCACACGTACCTCCCCAGGCCTGGGGACCTCGGGACTATGTTCAGTGTCACCTCCTAGAAAGATCTTCCCCATCCCACGCCATGTAATGGGGTCCTCTGTACCCTTGGCCTCAATACCTTCTTCTCTGAATATTCACCTCCTCACCCTTATCCCTACTTTAAATCCCATCGCTGTAAGAGCTTCCTTGCTTAAGTTTTATCTTCCCCATAAGGCAGCAGGCTAAACGGGGGCAGGGAGAGGGGTACACCTGCGGCTGGAGGGCAGTGGGCAGGCCAGAGAAGTGAGGGCAGGTCCCAGGAGACCCCGTGCAAGAGATGAACAAGTCTTTGCAGAAAATGAAAATAAAATTAGCACATGTAACCAACATACCCTTGTCCTGATCGCAGAGGCCATTTGTGACAGCAGAAGCATCAAAAACCAGGGGCAGGGCAGGGCTGGGTGCCGAGCTCCAGGACAACAGGCTTCCCCTCATGCCGCTGCTGTTGCTCTCCAGCCTCATGAGCCAGTGGTCAGACAAGGAGGAGCTGGTGGAGCCTACGGAGGAAGCACAGGGTAGGAGCCCAGGCCCAGCTCATCAAGGGCAGCTCCCCGCCCCATCCCTGAGCCCTGGAATAGCAGAAACCAAAGTGAATGACCAGAGGAGAAACCTGGACTGGGTACCCTGTGACTAAGCTTAAAGTTTAGGGAAAGGCATTTGGGCACAGAATGGAAAGTGTGCTCAGGAGTACTGAAATCCTTTCCATGAAACGACATGTCCCCAACTCTGGCTTCCTAAATATGTTATTGTTTTTCCAAAGCCAAAGAACTTTACTACTCAGCAATAGCCAGAGCCAGGAAACTAGCATTCTATCCCCATGGCCCAGTTCCCACAGGTGAACATGCAATATGCTATATTATATCAAAAGTGTACCCCAAGTTTAGGAAAACCGGATCCTTTACAGGGGGCATTAGAATGAGACATTATTTGCTCTGGAAAAGAGACATTATCATACTGGACAGTAAGAAAAGCTGCCTTTCTCTAATATGGCAAAGTTTTTCCTTCTTCTTTCAATATCTTCCTTCCATAATTGGAAGCCAGACTTGCAAATGTGTTTGATTCAGACCTGCAGACTAATTTTCAACAACTGTTAGGAAAAAAAAATCTGATCAATTTTTTTTTTAATGCTCTCATCCCAAAGACAAAGAACAGCTGGTTCATAGAGTGAATCAACTCACACAAGAGTCAACTTTGGTGCATTTTTTTTCCTCTAGATTTCCAAGCTACTTTGAGGCTGTCTAATAAATGAATTGCTGGGGTGTATTTAAGCACCTACATTTCCTAGAAAGGCCCTGTGTCCCTTGTAACTGCCCCTTCCTTTCTAGGGGACTAACTAGGGTTTATAATTAAATCTGGCTTGGCAGGAGTGAGACTGGGAATATGGGATTCCACATTGTCAAGTGTCACCAGCTCCAGATACAAAAAGTGTATTCTTTCCCCCTTTCTTGAATTCCAATACATGCATCCACATCCTGACAAGTGGTGCTTGATTTCTCTAACAGCAACCGGGACTTTGACCTTCAGATCCTTGCCCACCTCTCCTGGACATTGATGGTCAATTGAGCATCCTGCCAACTCTTAAAGTGACTTCCCAAATTTGCTCTCCTGGGACAAGCAGCTGCACCCACCTCTCATGGAACTGCTGGCTGACCAGGGAGGGATGCTGTTCCGCTTCTGATAAAATAGGATGTAGGCCCCTCTGGTGCTGACCTCATCTTCTCGAAGAGGTTCCACCGTGCTGTCGTCATAACTGTACCACTGGCCATCCAGAGAGTTCCGGCAGTAGGCTGCAAAGGTCCAAAGCCCAAGTCTCAATCAGTAGAGCCCCCAAAGGCAGGAAGACATTTCCCACTGGCAGAGCTGAAAAAACGAACATGCTTATAAAAGAATGAGAAAAAGAAAAAGTCCATTTTCGGCCAGAAATGAATCTTTTAGGATCAGAAAAGATCAGTAAATTATACTCCCAGATTCTTACTATGAAGGAGTTTTTATTTTAAGTTTAATTTTTATGTTGTAGTCTTTGCCAAGGCAAAATCTCCAATCAAAGGGAGCGCCCACGTTATGGAGCCAGACAATAATTTCAGCCTTCACCCCATCTCCTCTGAGAAGCTTCAAAATGCACATCTCTGATTAAAGAGGCAATCAAAGTGAAAATGAGAATCACAGTTGGGATTATAGCACACTTCCTTCCTAAGAAGTGAAGTTACACATTTAAGGAAAGTTCACAAATATGATTTTTATCAATTCTCAGACAAGTACTACCCACAATCAAGATGAACAGCACCATAGCCCACTACAACGGAGGCTGGTTTTGCAATGTCCCACGTAGCAAGGTATTTTAGGCTTTACTGGTCATTCATGGCCACACACTTTCTCTTCTTCTTGTCCTTCTTTACCACTTTTAAAATTATAAAAAATCATTTTTAGCCCATGGGCTATAGAAAAATGGGCCTGGGATCAGATTTAGTTCATAAGGCCCTAGTTTGCTGACCTCCACACTAATCCAAGCCTGCCTATTTCAAGATCATTTTTGCTCTTCCTTTTCCTTCCCACTCCATACCCCATCCAAAAGCCAGTGTTATAATTCTATTTCCAGAATGTGTCTTGAATATCTTGATTGTCGACACCCATGTCCCAGACAGTACTGTCTCTCACTTGACCCTAATTAGAATTTCAGCTTCCACTCTTGCTCCTTTTTATCCATTCTCCCATAAAACAAACTGTACATTAGATTATGTCTTTACTCCTCTGCTTAAAATCTTCCAATGGCTTCCCATTACCCCTTTGGAAAAAAATATAAACTCCTACTCTCAGGCCCATCTTGCCTTACTTACCCCTGAATCATTATGCTTCAGTCAGGTTCTCTCCTCATTGCTTAAACACACCAAGCTCTTTCTGCCTCAGGGCCTTTGCACATGCTAGTATCCACACCCATAATATAATTCCTCCCACTCTTCACATGGCTGGTTCTGCCTCATCCTCAGCTCTTAGCCTACACAGGACATGCTCAGAGAGGCCTTATCTCTATCACAGACTCAATCGATCACCTTTTCAGGCAGTTTGGTAGGTCCTGATAAGCATCTTTTAGACTGCAGTTCCCTAAGGGTAGACCTCACATTTGTCTGGTTCTTTACTAAAGCTGCAGCACCTAGCACAGAGCCTGGCATAGATGGATACTTATTTAATAAATATTTATTCAAAGCCAGGCACGGTGGCTCACACCTGTAATCCTAGCACTCCGGGAGACCAAAGCAGGTAGATTGCCTGAGAGGGAGACCTGGTCTCTAAAAATAGCCAGGTGTTGTGGCCGGCAACTGTATTCCCAGCTACTCAAGAGGCTGAGGCAAGAGAATCACTTGAGCCCAAGAGTTTGAGGTTGCTGTGAGCTAGGATGCCAGGGCGTTCTACCAAGGGTGACAAAGTGAGACTCTGTCTCAAAAAAAAAAAAAAATTGTTCAATGAATGAATGACGATCCTAGACTTGTACACAGTTCAGTGTTTTCCATATTGCAAGCCAGAAGCCCATTAGTACACTGGTAATTAGCATACTTTTTTTCTTTAAGTTTTGGGGTTTTTTTGGTCTCCCTAGGTAGAGTGCCATAGTATGTCATCATAGCTTACAGCAACCTTAAACTCTTGGGCTCAAGAAATCCTTTGCCTCAGTTTTTCTATTTTTAGTAGAGATGGGGTCTTGCTCTTACTCAGGCTGGTCTTAAACTCCTGAGCTCAGGGCAATCCACCCACCTTTGCCTCCCAGAGTGCTAGGATTACAAGCACAAGCCAACTTGCCAGGCCATTAAATCAAAGATTTAAATGTGAAAAAGTAAAATTCAGCCAGGCATGGTGGCTTATGCCTATTGGGAGGTGGAAGGATCACTTCAGGCCAGGAATTGAGACAAACCTGGGCAACATAGCAAGACCCCATCTCTAAAAAAAAAAAAATTAAAAATTGGCCTGGCATGGTGGTATGTGCCTCTAATCCCAGTTAGTCAAAAAGATCACTTGAGCCTAGGAGTTCAAAGTTGCAGCGAGCTATGTTCATACCACTGCACTCTAGCTTAGGTGACAGAACAAGATCCTATCTCTTAAAAAAACTAAAATCACAAATATACTAGCAGAAAATGCAGGGAAAACACTATTTACTCCATAATCTTAGAGTGAAAAAGGTTCTCTAATCATGACTCAAAATCCTGAAGGCTTAAAAGAAATGATTACAGGCTCAGCACCTGTAGCACAGAGGTTATGGCGCCGGCCACATACACCGAGGCTGGCAGGTTCCAACGGAGCCCAGGCCAGCTACACGACGACAACCGCAAAAAAAAATAGCCGGTCATTGTGGCGGGCGCCTGTAGTCCCAGCTACTTGGGAGGTTGAGGCAAGAGAATCGCTTAAGCCCAAGAGTTTGACGTTGCTGTGAACTGTGATGCTATGGCATTCTACCAGGGGTGACATAGTGAGACTCTGTCTCAAAAAAGAAAAGAAAAGAAATGATTACAAATTTGGCTGTCTAGAAAACCAAAAATCAAAACCTTCTACAGAAATGCAGTTGGGGGGAGAGGGGAGGAAGGAGAGAGGAGCAGGCAGAGGGGCTGATGTGCTCTCATCTAACGGGCACAATGTACGGGTAGACGGCACACCTCCTGGGTGAGGGGCACCACTGCAGCAGGAACCCTACCTAACAAACGCAAACACTGCAACCTAATCGTCTGTACCCTCACAGTAATCTGAAATTTAAAAAAAAAATTTATGACAGGAATAGTTAACTGACTACAGGAAACAGATATTTACAATTTATATTACAGAAAAGACGTGACTCATATATATAGGCACTAGAACACATAGAAATTGATGGGGGGAAATGAACGATGATCCATTTAAAAGCAATCAAAGGACGTGGACAGTTGACAGAAAAAAAAAGTCACTGTGGTTCAAACATATAGAAAGATGTTCAAGTTCACACAATGAAGAAGCTGAATATGAAACTTACGCTGAGATACCATTTTCTACCTAATATATTCGTGAAAATCCAAAAGCTTAACAGCATATTCTACTAGAGAGGCTGCTGGGGAACAGACATTCTCTTAATTTCGAAGGAGTGAAAATTCCTACAAGTGTTTGTGCAGGGATATTTATTCACCTTGGGCAATTCTGAGAATTTATTCTACCAATAAACTTACACATTTGGAAAGTCACAAACATAAAGGGCTTTGATGGCAATATTTGTCATAGCAAAAGAATAAATCAGCCCAATGTCCCCTTACAGGGCACTTATTGATATTGCTACATTTGTTCGGTACATTTATAGAAGAAGATGGAGAAGTTTCAATAAATGGAGATATGAAAAGATTTCAAAGACAAATTTGAAGGGGGGGGACCCAGAAGCAACACTGCAAATAGTTCTTACACTTAAATTAGGGGATGGGGAGCAAATATATGAAATAGGAAATGAATATATATATGTATGTGTGAAAATATAATCACAATTGCTTATATTTTACATTTTTAAAGCTATGGAAGAACACACAAGAAACTATTAAAAGTGGCTACCCAGCTCAGCGCCTGTGGCTCAGCAGGCTAAAGCGCCAGCCACGTACACCTGAGCTGGCGGGTTCGAATCCGGCCCGGGCCCACCAAACAACAATGACGGCTGCAACCAAAAAATGGCCGGGTGCTGTGACAGGTGCCTGCAGGCCCAGCTACTTGGGAGGCGGAGGCAGGAGACTCGCTTGAGCCCAGGAATTGGAGGTTGCTGTGAGCTGTGATGCCATAGCACTCTATTCAGGGTGACAGCTTGAGGCTCTGTCTCAATAAAAAAAAAAAAAAAAGTGGCTACCCTTGGGGAAGGGACAGATAATGGACAAAGATGGGAATCAAGATTTGTTACTGCCTCGTTTTTTTCAGGCTGTGTGAGTTTTGAAATATAGGAATGTATTACCTAGTCAACATAGTTTCAATGAAACAGAAGACATCTGAGGTGTCTAAAACCCTAAAACGCAGTGAAATGACCGTACTTCCAGAAAGTAAAAAAATCAAAAAGGAAGAAACCCACAATGTCCAAAGACAACAGAAAAGAAAGCAACAGCTCCGCTTGGGAGAGGCCAGCAGGGGGTGGTGGACGGCCAGCTGAGGCAGCTCCACTCTGCCTGGGAGGGGACGGCAGCGCCACTCACAACCAGGAATAGCGGAGAGGGTCACCACAGAACCCGACGCTCTGCAGAGGAAGCCCAGGCCAAGAAGGAGGACTTAACAAGTTAAAATTACGACAGCAGAAAGGAAAGCACTCAGTGGCACGGCTAGGAGATGAAGTCGAGGAAATCTCCGAGAGTAAACCGAAAAAGACAAGGAAATGACAAATGAGAGAAAAGATACGTCAGAGACAGCCAGGGAATGTTTGGGCTTTCTAGTGCTGCTGGGACAGATCCCCCACACTTAGAACAACATAGGTTTACTAATCTAGAGTCCTGGAAATAAAAAATCTGAAAGAGGGTCTTACTGCTCAAAAAATTCAGCGGTCAGCAGAGCAGCATCCCTTCTGCGGGCTCTGGGGAAAATGTGTTTCCTTGCCTTCCCCAGCTCCTGGAGGCCACCCACACAGCCCCAGTTTCCAGGCGCCCTGCCTTCTCCAAAGCCAGCAATGGCCAGTAAGGCCGGGTCCTTTCCAGCTGACATCACTCTGACTCTTCTACCCGCCTCTTCCGCATTTAAAGGACCAGGGATTCTACTTGGCCCACATGGGCAAACCAGGATCATCTCTTTTTTTTTTTTTTTTTTATGAGACAGAGTCTCACTATGTCACCCTGGGTAGAGTGCTGTGGCATCACAGCTCACAGCAACCTCAAACTCTTAGGCTTAAGTGATTCTCTTGCCACAGCCTCCAAAGTAACTGGGACTACAGCGCCCGCCACAATGCCCAGCTGTTCTTCGGTTGCAGTTGTCATTGTCATTTGGCAGGCCTGGGCTGGATTCGAACCCACCAGCTCCGGTGTATGTGGCTGGCGCCCTAGCCGCTGAGCTACAAGCGCCAAGCCCAGGATCATCTCTTAAAGTCAGATTAACCACCGGGAGTACCCCTTGCCAGGTAACATAACATAGTCACAGGTTCTCAGGATTAGAAGGCAGACACATTTGGGAGATCTTTATTCCGCCTACCACAGAGAGGGAAAGTTCCCAATACACCTAGTGACACAATGTACAAAGTCGTTCCTGAACCCCTGTTATCATTAAAGTTTGAAAACAACCTGATGGTCCATGAAAAGGACACTGGTGAAACAAACTGCGAAACATGAGGACAACGAAATACTAAGCAATTGCTTCAAACAAAGAATGCCTTAGTTCTCGGTGTACCAATATAGAAAGATCTCTGAGATACATCACGAAGTGAAGAAAGCCAGGTATAGAATTATGTGCACAGTATTGAACCTTGTGTTTAAAAGGGAGTGAGGAGCACCAAGAAAAGCTCTGTGTACATCTGCTCCTTTTTGTACACAAAAACTCTGGAGAGACACACAAAAAACAAGTAAGTGCTGTGGAATGGATGGGCAGGTGATAAGGGTAAACACAAGACTGTTCACTGTGTCCTTCCCCCCCCCATTTGATTTTGATTTTTTTTTTTTGCAGTTTTGGCCGGAGCTGGGTTTGAACCCGCCACCTCAAACATAAGGGGCTAGCGCCCTACTCACTGAGCCACAGGCGCCGCCCTCCCCATTTGATTTTTAACTATAGGAATATATTTTCTATCCAAAAAATTATGGAAAAACCAAGCACAAGGAAACTCTCGAACCTGAAGATCTCACATCAGCAGACACACAGAGCCTCTCAAGTGCCCAGGACCGAAGACAGACCCACAGGAAAGCACACCTCCATGAGATCCCAAAGCACCGGTGAAAGCTTCCAGAAAGAAAAACAGATCCCAGACAAAGAAACAGAAATTAAACTGGCCTGACCCATCTCAACAGCAAGACCTCACTCCAGAGCCCTTTCCCCATGATGCCCAAAGGCTGTGGGAAAATGATTTTCCATGTAGAATTCCATGTCCAACCAGCCTATCAATCAGGTGTGGGAATAAAGGCATTTTCTGACATGCAAGAACTCGAAATGTCAAGTTCCCATCACTCCTCCCTACGAAGCTACCAGAGGGTGCAATTCCCTTGGGTGAGGGAGTCGATGATCACCTACGCTGCCCTATGCAGCTTGGGACTTATTCATGTTAGGGGTCACTCAGTGTGGGATCTGGGGACCCAGGAGCCAGAGTGGTCCCGGTGTGAACCTCTGGCTCTGCCATTTAACATGCAACTCAGGGCTGTCGCAAGGAAAGACAGTATAAGTTGGCACTATTGACAGTGACAGGCCTAGACCACCCGGGGCTCCCCTGGCTGCAGACACTGCCCCTCTTTCTCTGGGGTTTTTCTCCCTTCGGTGTTAGTAGTGAGCCAGCTTTTCCCTGGAAGGCTGTGGCACATTGTGTGAGCAAACACAGATCCTGGGAAGGTTGTAAGGGGAACCTCCCAGGAACTGAGTCCTTTTGTGCCACCAAACCACCTTCCCCAAATTGGGGGTTTTAGTCTTTAATGCTCACTCCTAGGAAGGACCGGGATTTTGCTTTTGATAAGTTGGGGTTCAGAGTGCACACACACCAATGCTTCTCGTTCCTGTCCTAATCCCAGCTCCCACGTGATTTGGCATGGATGCTCTTAATTTATGTTGGGGCCGCCTCATGGGTTTATAGATAAGGAGCCCAGGACATTCAGCATGTGACTCCAGCTGTCCTTATTCAGCTATAATGCTGTTAGTAAGAAACATCCAAGGTTAACACGGCAGGAGAGATAGCTCCCAAGTTATCTACGGATCCCAGGGGATTTCTGCTGGGCTGATCCTAGCCTAGAGAAGCAAGACTGGGGAAGTGGCTGGACAGAACGGTCCTAGAGGCTATGAAGGTGGCAACTCCTCTTATCTGGAACAGGACAGCCATGGAAGAACAGGGTGGCACCGCACAGTAGCACGAGGCATTGCCTAGGAGCTGAGAGCAGCTTTGATACGCCCTGTAACCTTAGGTGTGATCAGTACAGGCTGGCCCAGTGTAAGCCCACTGTCCAAAACCTCTCTGTCCATGCAGGTGGCCTCAGACTCATCTTTCTCTCCTCTCTGTGGGTGTCTATAGCATTCTCTAAGATAGTGGCGTGCACTAAACCTCCCGGCATCCTCGCATCACACAGACCACCTTCCACTGCTCCCTCCACAGTAGAGACACCCGACTGAGGCTGCTCCCCGCAGCTCCCCGCAGCTCCCCGCAGCCGTCCCGCTATCATCTAGATGCCTCAGTGGAGAAAAGCAAAGAACAACATATCTGAGAAAAAGGACCAGTCATGACATTCTCTAAAAGCGCTTAAAGGGAGGGTAACGAACAATTGTCACCCAGCTTTTTGTTTCCGTCCTTCCATTCATGTACTGCTTTCAAATTCCCCAGGGGAATAAAAATGAAAATTAACCTATAGACAAGATACCAAATTTGATAAGATTCCCTATGTTGACTCACAGTGGAGGGTAAACGTCCCTCTCTTGTTTCTAATAATGATCCTCCTATACTGGATATGGTAATAAACTATATTCCAACCTCCCACCCAGCTCAACATCGGTGCCACAGCAGGGGCCAGGTCCCCTCCACCGCTGCACGTGCCCAGTGTGAGGGGAGCCAGGGCACTCTCAGCACTCCAGCAGCGCCAGTTTTAGGGGTGTTTCTTGAGGTTCAGGCCACAGCCACGACACGTGGCCATGGCTGCTGCGCACTGGGAGGCAGGGCGAGGCTCACCTGTGTAATGCCCACCTTGCAGGCTGCCGTGGTGGTTGCAGACAGCGTACAGGTCGTACAGGAAGTCCAGCGGGTAGGCAGTGGGCAGGCAGGCCGGCTGCTTCCAGGGAGGCCAGGGGCTTGGCCCTGGGTTGGGGCTGGTGCTTCTCTGAGCCACGTGGGGAGACATATTGAGTCCAGAGAGGGGAAACTTCACCAGCGTGGAGAGCTTGTTTCTTCTCTCACCCACTTGACAGAACCTTTTGAGATGGATGATGAGGATGTCAGGCAGGGTCCACAAACTCAGCTTCACCATCCCCTGCTGGAGGACTTTGCAGTGGGGACACTTCCAGGCATCGTCCTGGGCCAGCTGGAAAGGAAGCCACCCGAGCAATGAGGTCTTCGGGACGTGCACCAACCCACCGAAAGGGCAGCCAGCCCCCTTCCCAGCCGGGGTGCGGACCCCCAGGGTGGGACCTGCTCCTCCTTGGTGTAGAACTGAAAGCATTCGTCCAGCGTGCAGCTGTGCTGCTGGTGCGCCTGCTGCTGCTGCCACACGCTGTCTGCATCCCGGGCCCGCTCCTCCTGGAGGCTCCCAAACAGTCTGCACGGAGAAAGCACGCACGGCACTCAGGGCCCTCCAGGGGAGGGGGCTCAGCTAGGTCTCTACCTAGCAAACCTAGAGGAAGGCGCCGGCCAGGTGAGCTCCCACGCCCTTTCTGGGGGCTGCTGGGGAACCACTTGCACGCTTCTTTCTCAACACTCACTCTGCTTTACTGGGATTATTCTCTCCCCCACCAGCTCCTGCAGGGACCATATTTTGGATGTATTTGTTCCCCACATCCCAGCACAGGGCCTAGTGCCTACTTGGAGATCTATAAGTACTTATTGGACTGAACAATGTCCTTTTTCAAAGTAAGGCTGGTGCACTCAGTGGCAACCAGGTATGGTGACTAAGAGCACAGATATGGGCCAGATGGCCTGGGTTCAAATCCCAGCTCTGCCATGTATGAGCAATGTGCCCTTAAGCAACTGCTGACCCTCCCTGTGCCTCGGTCCCATCATGCCTCTGAGGAACGTGGATTACAGGGCCCACATGCCGGCTGCAATGAAGACCCAGCAAATGGCTTATGTGTGGAGTGCTCAGAGCAGTGGCTGGCACAAGGTGAGTGGGTTTGAGTGGGTGGGTGACACAAAACCATTTACCACTGCTGCTGTCAGCACTCCCAGCACAGCCACTAAGACATCCTTACCCTGACTGTCATTGTTATTTACACACAGACAATTCTCACTAAGGTCTCCTGGGGGACAGGGCTACGCCTTCCAGTCACACTGGGGAAAACTGGGTCTAGGCAGCCCCTGACTCATCTCTGCAGGAGGCAAATTCGCTGAACTCACCGCTCCTTGGCCGAGCTGTCCCACTCCACAGCCAGCTTTACATGGGGTGGACCTCCTGGCCTCCAGGAGTGCAAAGCTCTGAGGAGAGAACAAGGCAGGCCGTCAGAGGACACAGAGCCTCCTTCCCACAGCTCCATGGTGCTCGGCAATCTGCCTCCAACCCCAGCCTGATGTTCCAGACAGTAATATCCCAAACTGCCTGTAACCCAAGTCAGTGTCTGGAGCTAAGTCTGCTGAGGGCTCAGTCCTACACCTGCAGCTCAAGGCCCTCCCCTGACTCTGGTGGGAGCTTGCGAGCCCTGGGAATTTTTGGTACTAAAGGACACAGATGGATTGTCCCACTGCAGCCCCCGCTAGCTTCTCAATGTCTAGGGCAGTTCCACTCCACTCCAGGGAGACCAGGGGCTTGGCCGATTCTGATGAAGCCCAAAGGGAGTTGCTAATTTCCTCCATCACAATGCAGAAGGAGCAGCTTCAAGTTCATGACCACCGCCTATGAGGTCTTCTCCTTCCAAATCCTCCAACGCATAAAAAAGCTCAATGCAGGGAATGTTACGACCCCTTCCAGCTGCTCGGGCTACTAAGGCTTAATGCAAAAGAGATGGAACAAGAGCAAAGTGGACAACTTAGCCTGAAGTCAAGAAGTACAGACACAAGTAATGGCAAAGTCTACAGCCAAAAGAGCGTTTAGAATTTGTTGCAAGAAGAAAGCAGGTTGGGGGGGGGGGGGTTGGTTATCAGATGAGTCCCAAACTGTCACCAAGATGATTGAACAAAATGTTCTGAGCTCATGGAAGGCACAAAATCCTGTGCATGAGCACTGACCGGTTCCCGCTGGCGTCGTGGCAGAGCCAGGACAGCCAAGCAAACCCTGCTGTATCTGGACAAACACTAACCGCCCCTTTTCACCTTTCTGAGAACCAAGCTGTGAGCCTCCTCCTTCCCTTAAGCAGCTTATCTGGTTGGTGGGTTTGGGAGAGGGTAAGTGGCTACAACCACCCCCAACTCCACCCCCTTCCCGTGTCCCCCAGTGAGCAGCCTGGCATCCCACCTCACCCAGGCTCGGGGCTTTCGGGAAGCAGCTCTGTCCTGCAAGTGGAAGACTAGAGGTTCGAGGCAAATATTTCATTCAGAGGAGACATACCCAGGAGGCCTAGAACCAAATTTCTTTCATGTCCCCCAGATTCTCCATTCCCACAAGGAGGGAGGCCTGCAAATGGGGACCTCTGCCTTGATGAGGGGTGAGGCACAGTGTAATTTAATTCTAGGGGAACAGAAGCAGAAGTCCACGTAGGACTCACATCTAAGCCACATCCTTTCTGTAATCCATTTTACCAAGAAGGCTAACATCTTTTCTCTCTGTCTGCCTCCATCCATGGTCTACTTTTCAAGTGGAATCTAAACATGGGAATGGAAAAGGAGGACTGGACCTTTTGTACAACGGTGTTGGATCTTCATGCCCCAACTCTGTTGTAGAACAGGTCACACAAAGGGCAGAGGTGTGGCTGTGGCCTGGAGTTCCCTCCTCACGTGGAAACCACTATTCCCTAGACAGTGTGATCGTCACCCATCTCCCAAGTCCAGCTCTGATGCAGACAGGAGAGAGGCCTTGTTCCAAACTGATGCAGGGACGCTGCCCCACCAATGTAGGCTCTTAATGACCTCTACCATTAAGAAGCTCAGAGGCTACTGGGGGACACACACAAAGACATCATCATCATGCAGCCAGGTGGTGTCTGGGGACTCGGGGACGGTGCACCCAGGCTGCTCTGGAGGACAGACAAGCAGGAGTCACCAGGTGAAGGCTGATGTCTTACAGGTCAAGGGCTCAGTAGGCAGAGGGTAGGGTGTGTGCTAGAATGAACAAGGCACAGCGAGTAGCAGGCCACAGCGGGAGAGGGCAGGCTTCGTAGGCCACCCTCAGAAGAGTGGACTTTATGCTATGGGGACTAGGTGGCCACCGAAGGGTGAAACCATCCATATTGAAATAATGTAGAGCCATAGGTATAAAGAGTAATCAAAGTCTGATTTTTACAAAAATATAGAAGCTAACCAGCCATTGTTCCCTAACTTCCCTGCTGGTGTAACTGGTTACGGCCTCCCTGACAGGTCCAGGGTTTGTGACTCCTGCAATCCCTCTAGAGATAAAAACTGCCCAAGGTATGAGCTTCTCTAGATAACGTTGCTATTACAAAGCCTAACACTGGTCTTCGAAGTATTTTTCAGATTCCGCATTGCCGGGGGCACCCACTGATATCAACTGACGCGTGGATAAGTGTGGGAAGGGATCCAACAGCCTTGAGAACCCTCCACCCAGGAAATCTCCCATCTGAGAAGACAATCTCTGCTTCCCACCCCTATGAGTTCATCCCATGCCAATCATCAGACCCAATGCCCTAGCCCTTTGCCCACCAAACTATCTTCAAAAAGTCTTTCTCTCAAGCTGGGTGTGGTGGCTCACACCTGTAATCAAAGCATTCTGGGAGGTGGAAGCAGGTGGATTGTTTGAGCTTAGCCTGAGCAAGAACAAGATTCTGTCTCTACAAAAAATAGTAAAACTAGCCAGGCATAAAGGTAGGCACCTGTAGTCCCAGTTACTCAGAAGGCTGAGGCAGGAGGATTACTTAAGCCTAAGAGTTTGAGGCTGCTGTGAGCTAGGCCGATGCTTGACACTTTAGTTGTGGACAACATAGTGAGACTCTGTCTCAAAAAAAAAAAAAAAAAAGGTTAAAATGGTAAACTTTATGTCATGTGTATTTTATCACATTTCAACAAAAAAGAAATTTCTAGAGGAATAGGAGGTGTTAGAATAAGCAGGCAGGGCTGGAGGTCCCCGTGACAGAGGCATCAGATGCTGTGGAGGGCTACATCCCGGGGCAGGGCCAGACCATAGTGACAGGTCAGGTGAATGAGAGGTGTGGCCTCAGGGAAGGCATCCTTTAGTGGGGTGACTTATGGGCAATTCCAGTCTTTCTCAGAGCTCCTCAAACGACTGATGGTGAAAGACCAGTTCATTGGTTTGTTTTCAAACCACTGTACATCAATACCCTTATAAAAAATAAAAATGCCATGGAAGATATACAAAACCATTCCAAAAGGTTCCATTTTTAGAAATTATCATATTTAACATATTTTAAATTGCTCTGTCATACTGTTTTAACATTTCTAAATGCTTTCTCTCAAGTTCTTGTCCTGGACCAGTGACAATCAGCTAGAAGGCTGGCATCGAGTCTGCAGAACCCACTTTGAGTAACAAGTTCTTGTCTCTAGGGCTGAGCACTGGGGGGAAGCCCTTCTCTCCAGGGCTCCCTTTTCTTGTCATGCCAAGCAGGCCCTCGCTGCCATCTCCCTGCCTTCCCAACCTTATAAAACATCTACTACCGAGGAGATGTGGGTCACAGAACCTTTGGGCCTGCCCTCCATCCTGGCTCCTGTTCTCTTTAGAGAGGGAGAGGCTCATCTCTGCTTTGTGGACTGAGTCTGCTTTGGCTGGCCAAGGAAGGAAATCAGAGGACTTTACCGAGAAACTTGGGTCTATGAGAAAATGACAAAGCAAAACCACCTCATAGATTAGACGTTGTGCTGACACTGGGCATGGCTTTGTAAGGCCGCCTAGTAAGTGAGCATGTGAAGAATCAGAAATCAAAGCCACCAGAGACACAGCCACACTGGTATCATCCCTCAGCCATAGTCACATCGCTTAGTCCACAGTCTCTGACTGTGTGGAACCAATGATTCTGGGGTACATTCTCAGTTACCCTAGGGAGACACTTCAGTTCAAGTTGGTTTTTTACTTAGACCAATCTGGGTTCAAATTTGGGCTTGACCATTAACTAGATGTATAAGAGTGAGCAAGTTAACAGTCTCTGAAACCCATAGTATCCCTTGTCTTTGAAGTGGCCATATTATTAATAGTAACTCTCTAGCAGTCAGGGCTCAAAGCACAGAAGGTGCCCAAGGACCCTAAGTGATGGCTGGGGCTGCAGGTCCCTGATCAGGAATAGCTAACACTGCGAGCCATCTCCTTTAGACATAGTCTCAAAGGAGGCCAGCCAAATAAGAAAGCGTCTTACATGGCTCGGCACCTGTAGCTCAAGCAGCTAGGGCGCCAGCCACATACGCCAGAGGTGGCAGGTTCGAATCCAACCAGGGCCTGCCAAACAACAATGACAACCAAGAAATGGCTGGGCGTTGTGGTGGGCGCCTACAGTCCCAGCTGCTTGGGAGGCTGAGGCAAGAGAATTGCTTAAGTTCAAGAGTTGGAGGTTACTGTGAGCTGTGATGCCACGGCACTCTACCCAGGGTGAAAGTTTGAGGCTCTGTCTCAAAAAAAAAGGAAGCATCTTACCTGTCAACCGCCCAGTGACAGAGGGGCCGGCTGTCCTTGGGAGACAAGTAGCTGCAGGCCAGAGACAGCCCCACAACCCGGATGGAGAACAGAGAGCCCAGGCTCTGCCAGGACAAGAAAAGAGAGGGATCATCAGGGAGCCCCTATGTCAATGTAAGCTAGACCGCAAGTGCCATGTAAACTTAAAAAGGTCATCTTTTTCTTTCTATAGCGTATTTGGAAAATTCTTTTAATAACTGGTATTTAAAATACAGAAAACTTATTGTTTTTTCAAAGATTCACACTATACCTTTGAATGTGGTGATATAATACCATGCTCAGCATATTAAATCTACCTAAACAAAATGGACACAGTGCATTGAAGTAACAAATGTTTTAACTCAAGCAGATACTGGTATAGTTAATGGAAAATAAATGTTAATTAGTTATTAATAAGCAATTTAAGCTACTTTACTAAGGTGATTATCATCACCACAACAAGGAAATTACCTAAAGACAAGTTAATGTATACTTTATACATGACACACAAAATGAATAATTATACATTTTAACATAAGCACATAAGGAGATACTACCTTAGCTTTTATTCTAAGATATGCATTTTATTGTATTCTAACATTTCTGAAATTGAAGTGAGTTCTGTTTTTTTTTTTTTTTTTGAAGACAGACTCTCACTAGGTCACCCTGGGTAGAGTGCCATGGCATCACAGCTCACAGAAACCTCCAACTCTTGGGCTTAGGCAATTCTCTTGCCTCAGCCTCCCAAGTAGTTAGGACTACATCGCCCGGCTATTTTTTGTTACAGTTGTCATTGGTGTTTAGCTGGCCCAGGCCAGGTTTGAACCAGACAGTCTCGGTGCACGTGGCTGGCGCTATAACCACTGTGCTACAGGCACCGAGCCTTGAAGTGAGTCTTATGATCAAGGCTATGTTTAAATCAAAGATGCTGCTTAAAAATTCAGTGGAGGGTGACACCTGTAGCTCAGTGGGTACGGCATTGGCCACATACACTGAGGCTGGCAGGTTCAAACCCAGCCCAGGCTTGCCAAGACAACAATGACAACTGCAACAATAAAATAGCCAGGCGTTGTGGTGGGTGCCTGTAGTCCCAGCTACTTGGGAGGCTGAGGTAAGAGAATCACTTAAGCCCAGGACTTTGAGGTTGCTGTGTGCTGTGATGCCATAGCACTCTACTGAGGGTGACATAGTGAAACTGTGTCTAAAAATAATAATAATAATAAAATAAAAAATAAATACATAAATAATTCAGTGGAACAAATACAGTTCAAAAATGAAAAAAGGACTTAAACAGATATTTCTCCAAAAATATACAGACGGCCAATAAGCACATGGAAAGAAGGCCAACATAATCAGGCATCAGGGAAATGCTAACCAAGACCACTATGAGACACCACTTCACACTCACCAGGATGGGTATAATAAAAAAATTAAAAAGTGGCCAGGTGTGGTGGCTCACACCTGTAATCCTAGCACTCCAGGAGGCTGAGTCAGGGGGATTGCCTCAGCTCAGTCATTCGGATCAGCCTGACCAAGAGTGAGACCCTCTCTACTAAAAATAGAAAACTTAGCCAGGCATCATGGCGTCTGCCTGTAGTCCCAGCTACTAGGGAGGCTGAGGCAAGAAGATCACTTGAGCCCAGGAGTTTGAAATTGCTATGAGCTAGGATGCCAAGGCACTCTACCAGAGGGACCGAGACCCTGTCTCAAAAATAAACAAAATTTTAAAAAAGAAAATAATAAGTATTGGCAAGGATGTGGAGAAATGGTAACCTGTGTGCCTTAATGGTGAGAATGTAGAATGAAAACAGCTATAGAAAAAAGTTCAAGGTTAAATGTAGAACTGCCTTGAACAGATATTTGTACACTGATGTTCATAGCATCATTATTCATAGTAGTTGAAAGAACAAAACAACCCAAGTGTCGATCAAAGGTGACTGGAGAAACAAAATGTGGTGTGTACACGTGACAGAATCTTATTCAGCCTTAAAAAAGGATACTCTGGCACATAGTACAACGAATAAACTAGACATAAAAGGATAAACATCATATGATTCTAGTTATCGGATGTACTTAGAGACATAAATTAGAATGCTGGTTACAAGGGGATGAGGAGAGCGGAGAATGGAGAATTGTTGAATCGGTATAAAGTTTTTCTTGCAGATGATGAAAAATATTGACTATACATAATAGCAGTGATTACACAACATGGTGAACGTAATTAATTTACATTTATCAACAGTTAAGACAAACAAATGTTATGTATATTTTACCACAATAAAAAAAAAATCAATGAGATCTTCATTCGAATAAGGGAAATAATAGCCTTTGGATTTGTCACTGATGACCTTGGCTACAAACTAGAAAAAAATAAAATTTTCTTCCAAACTCTAACAAAGGTAAATGGCAGACATCTTTACTAAAAAAACACTGATGAAGCATAGGTTGAATCATGACTGGGGAAGAAGAGGAAAGCATCGTAATTCCAGAAAAGAGAAACAGCAAACAGGAAGATAGAATGAGCCCGAACAGGTGCAGAGAGCTGCCAGCCGGCCCCTTTGGCTGTGGCGGCTGATGTGTGCAGGGGGAAATAGGACGCGAGGTTGGTAAGTAAACCAGAACCCAGATGTTAAGGGTGGAGTTTGGGAGTCTGCATGTTTAACTCGACTATAATCACATTCTAGTTGGTCCATGACTTCAACAAAGAGAAAATCAATGGCTGGAAGCAAGCTGACTCCAGGGGCTTTGATTCAGGATTGGCCACGTAAGGGTATTCTTCCCAAAGAGAATGTTTGGATGCCAAGGACACTTGTCATCAAGGCACTCACATCTACATGCAAGCAGCCTATCCTGCCTGCACACACAAAAATAGTACTGGCCTTACAGACCCCGGTGTACAGAGTGCCATAAAAATGTTTTGATAATGAGAAGTCTTTCTTTTTCATAGTACTTGCAAATTAATTCTGTCCAGCAAACTGGTCACTGTTGTAAGAACATCTGCCTGTCCTCTATTCTTGGCCAGGAAGATTAGTTTTTGAACCATCAATACACTATGCTTGGGGTCAGGTGTGGAGGATCATGCCTGTAATCCTAGCAATCTGGGAGGCCGAGGCAGTTGGATTGCTTGAGGTCAGGAGTTCAAGACCAGCCTGAGTAAAAACGACACCCCATCTTTAAACAAATAGCTGGGCATTGTGGCAGGTGCCTGAAGTCCCAGCTACTTGGGAGGCTGAGGCAAGAGGATAGCTTGAGCTCAGGAGTTTGAGGTTGCTGTGAGCAATGACACCATGGCAGTCTACCGAGGGGAACAAAGTAAGACTGTATCTTAAAAAAAAAAAAAAAAAGAAAGAAAAAGAAAAAATAAACTATGCTTAAGTCTCTTCAGTTCCATGTTGAGAATTCTAAATATGTATATTCTCCTGTAATTATTATCAAATTGAACCAGTATTTAATATAGTATTAAAAGAATTATGTGTTAAATGGGTACCCTAGCTTGGGAGGCTTTCAACCATTTAGAACACCTGATTCCTACAGAAAATCAAGCCCGACCACACATTTACCATTGGATCTGGGAAGAGCATCATGGCTGGGTTGGAGGTTGCCTGTATTAGGATTCTGAGGGTCCCACTGATGATTTGATCACTTTCTAAAACTGAAATGACCACAGAGGTATGGGGGGCCTCTGGTGTAAATGTGTGCACAGGTGGAGGACAAGAGGACAGCTGAGTTAATGTTCACATGAAAGTCATTTTGTCCACTTTCTATAGTCAGGAGCTCAAGGCCTGGGGAGGCTAAAACTATTACTAGCTATGCTGACCTACTTGCAAAGAAGTTAGTTTCTAATTTGGGTGCTGTGGCAGATCTGCTGTCGCACATTGAACAAAATTCTTTAGAGATAAAAGTTGATACAAATGTAGTGAAGGTCTTTAACAAAGTGGTATTTGGTATAAATCCTACATCAAACATATGGTTCTCCCTGAGCAGGAAAGAACACAAATTATGAGGAACTATCTCTGAGATAAGTTTGACATATCCCCCCACTGGAAAGGTCTTACCAGGAGATAGTTAGGAGAAAACGTGAATCTGACACAGTACTGAACTATCCCTAAAAATTAACATCTTCTATGTCAAGCAACCATTAGAATAGTTCCTGATATGGGAGCTAAAAAAAAAAAGTCAATGATTTTTTTAAACATGTTGTTTTGGTTTGAAAACTATCAATCTGAGAATAAATGAGTGAAGGAGGAAAAAAATTGGTTTTCCCTTGAATTTTTATCTCAGCTTCTTAAAAAAGACTAAGCAAATTATTTTAATGTCTGGAATTTCATATCTGGACGTAATCATCTATTTTCCATGGAAATTATATCTCAAGTCCATTGAAATTTCTGGGGGCATTTGTTTGTTTGTTTGAGATAGAGTCTTACTTTGTTGCCCTGGTTAGAGTGCCACGGCACCATAGTTCACAGCAACCTCAAACTCTTGAGCTCAAGTGATTATCTCACCTCAGCCTCCTGAGAAGCTGGGACTACAGACGCCCACCACAACACCCAGCTATTTTTAGAGATGGGGTCTCACTCTTGCTCAGGCTGATCTCAAACTCCTAAGCTCAGGCAATCCACCCGCCTTGGCCTCCCAGAGCGTTAGGATTACAGGCATTAGCCACTGTGCACAGTGAAATTTGTTTTTAAATGTACAGTTACAATTTATTACCATATGCCATCCTCTAGAAAAAATTATAAGCCCTAAATACACAAAATTAAAAAGAATAAGATAAACACCATTCTTTATTCCAATAGCGTCTTGAAAGATTTAGCAAAAAGAAAAAATAAAGCTCTGTCCATGAAAGGTATTTTGTAATATCATAAAGAATAAAACACTATGGCTGTAAAATACTTACTTGCTTACATGTGAATGAAAATTATTTATAAAACTCTATTAACACTCTCATTAACAACAAACGTTCAGCTCTCCTGAGCTGCTCCTGGGTTCCACCCACTCACATGTGAAGGCATACACACACACACACACACACACACACACACACACACTCACCTGAACAGAGGTCTCAGTCTTCATGAGATAGCGAACCTTACTGAGAATAGACTGCTGGAGCTGGGCCCAGGAAATGGCTCTGTCTTCCCTTATCAGGAAAGGTGGCCCAAACCTACAAATCCAAGGAAATCAGGTTATTCCTACAAAGGGAAACCCAACGACACCCAATAGTCACGAGTGGTGGCTCTACTCATGGCTTCTTCTCAATTGGGTAAGAGTTAAGAGCCAAGCACAACAACTCAACGAGCAAAAAACAATCTCATTAAAAAGTAGGCTCTGAAGAGACATTTCTCAAAAGGAGACACACACATGGCCAACAGGCATAGGAAAAGCTTCTCAGCATCACTCAGCATCAGGGCAGTGCCAATCAAAGTCATCATGAGGTATCATCTCACCCTCCTCAGAATGCTTATCATCAAAGAGACAAAAAAGAGCAGATGTTGGCAAGGATGCAGGAAAAAAGGAACTCTTATACACTGTCAGTGGGAATGTAAATTAGAACAGTCATTATGGAGAACAGTATGGAGGTCTCTCAAAATATTAAAGACAGAACTACTATATGATCCAGAAATCCCACTACTGGGTATTTATCCAAAGGACAGGAAATGAGTGTGTTGAAGGAAAATCTGCACCCCTGTGTTTACTGCAGCATTATTCCCAATAGTCAAGACATGGCATCGACCCAAGTGTCCATCAACAGGTGAATAGACAAAGAAAATATTCACAACGAAATACCATTTGGCCATAAAAAACCACGAAGGCCCGTGTTTGCAGGAACATAGATGAGCTGGAGCACATAATGCCAAGTGAGATAAGCCAGGCACAGAAAGACAAATCCCACATGTTCTCACTCATATGTGGGAGCTAAAAAAACTGATCTCAAAGAAGCAGAGGGTAAAATAGTGTTTCCTATAGGGTGGGAAGCATGTTTGGTTAATATACAAAATTACAGCTAGGTAGGAGGAGTAAGTTCTAGTATTCTATAGCAGTGCAGGGTGGCCTTAGTCAATGATAATTTATTGCACATTTTCAAATAGCCAGAAGGTTTTGAATCTTCCCCAACAGAAAGAAAGACATGTTTGAGGTGATGGATATGCTAATTACCATGTTTTGATCATTACACGGTGTATACATGTAGGGCAATATTAGATTGCACCCCCACAAATACGTATAATTATGTGCCGATTAAAAATAGTATAAATTTTAACTAGCACCAAATACGATAAATTTGTCAATAAGCATATTGACAACCAAATTATTGATCAAAGAATGTCACTGCAGATGGAGACACTGCAGTGTAAACGGAGACCCAGAGACACAAATTCAGAGAGATACGGCAATGTGAACAGATTGCTCCTATGTCCAGGTGGGGTAAACACATTTCCTCACAGCAGGGAGTAGAGGAAGACAATACTGGAACCAGAGGAAAAGCAAGCCAGAGATAAATCCAGATGGCACAGCTGTTGGCTGTGTGTATCAGGAACACTTTCCTAACTGGGATTGTTTTCCATATCCCAAGTGAGTGAGCACTCAGCAGTGAGCCCGCAGGTCCCACCTCTGCCGTGGGTGCTGCTGGACAAATCGCTGCCCGCTCAGTGGTGGTTGGCCACACTGCAGATCCAACAGGGTAAGAATGTGGAACAAATAAACTTTGCTAAACCGCAGCACAAACATGAGGCACTATGTCTGGACAGGTCAGCGCACAGAGCATTCATTGTTCCATAGACAGATCAGTTTATTTAACTAATCTTGTATTGTGAGCCATTTGGGTTGCTTCCAAATTTTTATTTAAATGATGCTTGCCAATGTCAGGAACTAGATATTTCCTTGTACATAACCTCTGGGTGCCCACAGTCTATTCTTCCTTTAGGATGAGTTTCTAGAAGTAGAAAGGCAAAATCAAAGCTATTTGTTCCCAAACTGCCCTCCAGAAGAGCCATACCAACTTGTCTGATTTCCTGGCATAGGAAAGGATTCTCAGCATCACTCATCATCAGGGATCTAGCCCAGAATGAGTATTATCAACTTCTAAAAATTATTTAACAATCTAGGGCAGCGCTTGTGGCTCAGGGAGTAAGGCGCTGGCTCCATATGCCGAGGGTGGCGGATTTGAGCCCAGCCCTGGCCAAACTGCAAAAAAAAATAAAAAATTATTTAACAATCTGAAAGGTGAAAAATGGGATCTTGCTGTTGCAATCAGAATTTCTTCTACTACTAATGAAGCTGAATATTTTAACCTATCCTTGTATTTCTTCTGTGAACTTACGGTAATCTCAGCAGCTCATTTTACCAAGAGTGTTTATTTCACTCATCTGAGAGAGAGCTAGGTTTTACATGATGGATATGAATCCTTCACCTCTTCACATGACATAACTATTTTTTCTTTGTCCTTTGCCTTTCAAATTTAGTTTAAAATTTTAAAAACATTTATAATCTCCCGATTTAGCCCCCCTAATCAAAGATATAAATATTCCCCTATATTGTTTTAAAGTTGATTCATGGTTTCCTTTTCCATAGTTATCTCTCAAATCAATCTGAAATTTATACATGTGAAAAGAAATCAATTAGCCTAGGCTTACTTACTGAATAATTCATTTAGTCTTTAGTAATATGAAATATACCATTTTTATCATATAATAAATCCTAAGAGATACTTGGCCTCGTCTGCTCCATTGATTCAACTAAATATTCTTCTACCCATATTACGTATTTTAATAATCAAACTATTCTGCTTTAATAGGACAATAATCCCTCTTTCTTCTTTACTTTCTCCCAATATTTTCTGGCTATTCTTACCAGTTTATTATTCCAGATACAATTTAGAAATGTATACAATTTAGAAATTTTATAAATCTAAATATATTGTAATGGAGTTCTATCCTTTAAACACCTTATTTGAACTATGTAAGGGAGCTATTTGTATATTTGTCATATAACCAGTCACCTTTCTGGAGCCTTTCAATTAGTTCTAATCACTTTTCAGTTTTTGGTTTTGAGGGCAACCAAATAATCTACAGGTAGTGGCAATTTCATCTCCTCTTATGGCCAGTTTCCCTCGGTCCTGCACTGCCTACATCTCACAACACAGTATAAATAATAGTGGCGAAAGCAATGATAACTGTTCCTCCGATTCACAGGAAAGCCTCTGCCTGGGGTTTAATGGATAAGAATGATGTTAGCCACCTGCTTCAGGCAGTTATTTCTGATCCTCTTGGTCAGTAAGTGCCCGACTCGCTCTTACTAGTTTAGTAACTTTGGAAAGAGATATTTCATTTCATGCTAGACAGTACAGGTCAACAAATCCCAGACACCACATGAAAAAAGGTTGAAGTTAAACATACCTGCTAGCCTGCTGCCCTGACCCCACCAAGTTACAGAAGAGGATTAGCACCTTGTCCTCAGTGTGGAGAGACAGGGGGAATCGTTGGCCCTCACAGGCTGCTAAGCGTGGGGAGACTGGCAGAGCGGGTGCATGAGCTGGAGGAGAGAGAATGACATTCACATTCCTAAAGGAGCTGGGCCAGAACCTTGGCTTCTCTCTAGTCCTTCCTTCTCTCTGAGCGTCTATTAGCCACAGGTGGGGGGCGCTAGAGGGCTTTGGGGAAGGGGATGGTAAGGTTCACGGCACTTATGCCCTCTGACACCTGGCACACCAATGTCACTTACGTGGGGGTTGTATTCAACCATAATTAGTCATAATAGGGATAAGAATTCAATTAATACTATTCTAAGCAATCTGAAAAATACTCCAAAATAACTTTGATTGCTTTGATGCCCTCAGAGTATCCACTCTTAGAAAGCCAACGGAAGAAGTATGCAGAGAAAGTGAGAATCTCTTCAAATGAGGAAGTGGAGAAAATGGACTAGCCTCTATTTCCAATCTGTTCAGAAATTTTGTGTCACCCATGATTGAATTTGCAATGAAGACTTGTGTCACTTCATTGTAACACAGTCAAGGTTAGTCAATGTCTCGTTCTAGACTCCAGAGAACTGCAAACATCCGGCTCAGGGCTTGCTACTTAGTCTGGCTGAGGATATAGGGCCAGAGCCCAGGATTCTTCCAGGACACATCATAACACAGGCTCAAGGTCCTTTAAACATGGGCCTTGTTGACTGGCTAATTGTGCCAACATGTATCATGAACAATAAATAAAAACTGTTAGAAATAGACCCATTGGGTCAATCTAAGTTTAGAAAAGACAAGCATTAGGAAGTGGAACTATTTTCTTTTATTATAGTCATTTAGTAACCTCTTTGGCCATATATCATCCAAATTTGTGGAAATTTTACTCCACACACAGACCTTGAACCCTAAGAGTTGTGAAGACAATGATTCCCACAGCACCTGAATAGTGATTCTCAGACTGTGGTCCCCAGGCCAGCAGCACCAGCAGCACTGGGAACTTGTTCAACGTGCAGACTCTCAGGCCACAGACTCAGAAACTCTGTGGGGAGGGCCCAGAAACCTGCTTTAACAAGTCCTCCGTATGATTCTGATACGCACTAGAAGTTTGAGAATCCTGGCTCAGTGCCCATAGCTCAGTGGTTAGGGCACCGGCCACATATGCCAGGGCTGGCAGTTTCAAACTACTTAGACTGTGCCTGCTAAACAACAATGACAACAACAACAACAAAAATAGCTCGGCGTTGTGGCGGACGCCTGTAGTCCCAGCTACTCGGGAGGCTGAGGCAAGAGAATCACTTAAGCCCAAGAGCTGGAGGTTGCTGTGAGCTGTGATGCCACTGCACTCTACTGAGGGCAACATAGTGAGATTCTGTCTCAAATAAATAAATAAATAAAAGTTTGAGAATCCCTTTATTAGCTAAGTAACTTTTAATATCAATCATCTGCATACCAAATTATCTAGAAAAATAAGCCTGATAGTTCCCACTGCTAAAACTAATGCTTTATGCTTTAGCACCCGAAGACTACCCTCTCAAACCCACAACTCATAAAAGCCAAATAAAATTACGCAAAGCACCTGAGAGTATCCCCTGGGCAGGTGACGGAGGGCCTTGGAAGGCGTACACATTATCTCCCTCTGCAATGGTATTCAGGTCCTCCTCATCAAAGAAAGACCGCTGGAATCCACTGGGGTACAGTTCAACCAAGATCACCTGGAATGGGAAGGATCATTTTCCATCTTGATTTCTCCAAGAGAACGTAAAAGATAAGGGATTTAAAAGTGACTGAGAGTCAACCTTCTTTCTTACCCTTTCCTTTCTTCTCAGTGGCTACATATTGTTAGTAATAAAACACGGTGGATATAATAAATAGACTGACCACGGACATCTCAACTGCACCAAAAATGAAAACTGAAAACTCTGAAGTTTTATGCCCAGCGAAACGACTGTGGAAAATGAGGATAAAATAAAGCCCTCTTCAGGGAAACAGAAAGTGAGTGTTTACCACTAACGCAGCTCCTCGGAAAGAACTTTTAAATTGGGTAAATAACCTTTTTCACATTATGTCATACATACAAAATGTTTTTATGCGACACTGAGGTAAACAGAAGGACATGGTTTTGTAGCACAGGGGATGGGTGATTGAATACCTTGGAGGTTCTGGCCGCCCTAGACCCAACTCTCCACTGGGGCTGAATAAAATCAATGTCTCAGCACACAAAACCCATTATAAGGTACACGGGCTGGGAAATTCTCTTTCAAAAGAAGCAGTTCGAGATTTAAAAAAAAAAACAAATCTAAAGGAAAATTTGAAGCTGTGAGCTAAACAAAATGGTAAATATTGGTAAATGCAAATATGCACTGTACCAAGTGTAATTAACTATTACTACTACAGCAACTGGGGGAAGAAAGGAGGATGCGTTAAAATAGCAGACAACAGTTTCTATCTGTTCGTAAGAATATCTAAATCAAAAAAAGAATAAGGGGCCACCTGTAATCATAGCACTCTAGGAGGTCAAGGTGGAAGAATCTCTTGAGCTCAGGAGTTTGGGACCAGCTTGAGCAGAAGAGCGACCCCATCTCTACTAAAAATAGAAAAATTACCCAAGCATTGTGGTGGGTGCCTATACTCCCAGCAACTTGGGAGGCTGAGGCAGAAGGATCACACAAACCCAGAAGTTTGAGGTTGCTGGGAGCGAGGCTGAGACCATTGCACTCTAGCCTGGGCAAGGGAGTAAGACTCTGTCCCTGCTCCCCCGCCAAAAAAAAGTATAATGAAGATTAAAGAACCAAGATCCTTGCATTGTTTGGGGACATTAACATTCGACTTTTAAAATTATGCATGTTGACATTTTAATAATAACCACTAAAAGAATGGAAATATGATACATATTTCTCAAACCAGAAGAGATAAAGAAATATTGCTCAATTCAAAATAAGCAGAAGAGGGGGCAGACGAAAGCCCTCTCCCCCAAAAAGAAGGCAGGGTAAATATGTGTAGAAAGCATAAAATGATAAAAAAAAATAAATGCAAATATATCCATGATCACAGACAATAAAAGTAGAATAAACGTTTCAGCTAAAGAAACAAAATATCAAAATAGAGTAAGTTCCAGACAAAATGCCCATCCTATGCTAACGACCCTAGTAACTTCTATGTCCCTGAACAAAGACACCACACCTCTCGAATTTCTGACAGTCCTTCTACCCTCTTAATTATTTAAACTCAAACCTCTTGCAGACTTCCTTCTTTTGAACTTTTATGACTGCCATTTTTTCCCTAGGACGCTCACCCACTGTCCCATCTCCCTCTTTCTCTCAGTAGGTCCCCATAGCGCACTTCCAGTTGACAAAGCAAGGTGCACACACTTCCTCCCATTTGAGATTGGCAGGAACACCCAACAAGGTTGTGGTAGAGGTCGGAGGGGATGCTTGGGTGGGGGCAGGAGAGATCCCACCGCGGGGAGAGAAAGGCTCAGTAACAAATCACAGTGTTCACATGAAACACGGTGTTTACACCACTACATAAGAAATCAATAAACCTGGCTCAGCACCCATCGCTCAGTGAGTAGGGCGCCAGCCACATACACTGAGGCTGGTGGGTTCGAGCCCAGCCTGGGCCTGCTAAACAACAATGACAACTGCAACCAAAAAATAGCCAGGCTTTGTGGCGGGCGCCTACAGTCCTACTCAGGAGGCTGAGGCAGAGAATGGCTTAAGCCCAAGAGTAGGAGGTTGCTGTGAGCTCTGACACCATGGGACTCTACTCAGGGCAACATAGTGAGACTGTCTCGAAAAAAAAAGAAAAAAAAAGCAACAAACCACAACCTTATAGATGTGTATTGTCTTTATGGTATGTGTGGTATACCTTAACAAAAAAGGTCAAAAATATTTTTTTGATTTGAAAAACTCCCATGAGGTAGTTGGGAAAGTGTGAGTTTCTCATGTTACAGACAGAGAGGCCCAATCCTGTACTTTGTCTGGGCCTGGAAAGCTGCAGCGCTGCTGAGTCACAAGCAGAACCCCATTCAGGGCCCCTCACGTCCTGCCACGCTGCCTTGCATTGCCATCATCGCTACCCCACCGTCATGAGGGCCCCTCTCGGCACAGTGAATCCAATCTCTTTAACAAGACTCCCTGTCATCCCACCTTCCCCCAGTCACCTCTTGTGTAGCCCCTCATCAGTTGCCTTTGCAATTCCTCCTATGTCAGTGCCTTCAGTATCCTAGTTTATATTTCCAGGGTGAAAACATAGGCTAATGCTTAGGTTATGAAATCGAGCCATGCACACGTAAACCCCGGCTCAGCCACTTACTCGCTATGAGACACTGGGCGAGTCACTCACCCTCTCAGGACCTGCTCTCTCCTCACTGGTAAAATAAGGATAGATGTAATGCCCACTTCACAGGAGCCTGTCATTAAATCGGCTATGACATTAAGGTCTTAGGATAGTGCCCAGCACTTGGTGAGCACTACTAAGGGTTAGCTATTGTTGGAATCCTTACAATCACAATCATCACCACCTCCTTGGAAAGCAAAGAATGTCCTTTCCCGGTCATTCTGTATAAATGCAGGAAAAAGACATGGCCCAGTCATCACAGGCACCACTAATCAAACAGAAACCCATGAGTCATGCAGGAGTCACCTGGGAACCACAAATTGGCCTGGACCGTCTAGACAGTTGGCCCAGTTAGCATCCTGTCCCCCAGTGACCAAGCCCCCACACAGTTCCATCACACCTCATCTACGGGGACGCCTCCTTCCTCCGCAACCATCTTCCTCAGGGCTGCTACTGTGCTGAGGATCGGCACCGCCAGGCCAACCCGCAGGAACTGCTGGCCCTTAGAGGGGAAGACCAAGGTGATGCTCAAGAATCTGGAAAACAGGAAGCGGGCAACATCCTTTAAAGGACTGATGTGAACTGTCAACGCCACCACTGATACCCAATCAGGTTATCGCTCTTCCTGGCAGGGCCCCTGAACTTCAGGTACACTGTCACCAGATGGCAGTGGAGAGTCAAATCTCCTAAAGGCTTTTCTACCAACCTGAATAAAAGGTATTTGGTTGAGAATCGCCACATAGATCTCTAGTCTCAAGGCTCTACTTGTTCAATAGATAATCTTAAGCAAAAACAAACTTTGATGTTTGAAAAGAAAAGCTGCTTTTTCCAGTACCCATTGACACAATTGCTGATACTCTTTCAATATATTCAGAGATTTCATGAACCTCTGCTTCCATATCCCACTGTCCCCACCAGCATACAAAGACCTAGTCTTCCAGCTACTGTTTGTCTTGCGTATATACTGCAATAAAGGTCCAAGTCACACAGTTAAGTAGTAGAGCTATGATTTGAACCTGTGCCCTTTGGCTCCAGAGTCAGTGGTCTTAACCACTGTGCTATGGCATATCAGGCCAGGAGGAACCTCAGATCGCAGCTATCAGTAGACATTATCTGATGATGTCACTGATGATCGTACAAGCCAATCATTATACTTGTAGTGTAGATGATCAGCAACACAGGAGGGAGGCTGAGTTGCCAAGGAAGGCTTTCTGAAGATGCCATGTTTTCAGCTGCCTCCTAACAATGGAGGACGTCCACATAAGAGAAACGGCACTTAAGGAGGTGAGGGATACAAAGAAATGCCTCTGTCCAACGCTAGTGAAGACATACCATGTAGGAGCTCACTGACGTTCCGGGACACCAACACTGGCCAGTTGCCTTAGTGATCACTGCTAAGACTTGGCTTCTGTGAAGCACCCTGCACCACTTGCTTCCTGCTCTCACAGGGCTGAGCTCCATGGCACCTCACACCCAATCCTACTTCCACTTTTCTTTCTTCTCATCTCTCCCAAACAAGCCTTTTCCTCTTTCTTTACTCCTTAATAGAAATCTTTTTCCTGGCTTGGCACCTGTGGCTCAACGGGCTAAGGCGCCAGCCACGTACACCTGAGCTGGCGGGTTCAAATCCATCCCGGGCCCGCCAAACAACAATGACGGCTGCAACCAAAAAATGGCCGGGCGTTGTGGCGGGCGCCTGTGGTCCCAGCTACTTGGGAGGCAGAGGCAGGAGACTCGCTTGAGCCCAGGAATTGGAGGTTGCTGTGAGCTGTGATG
>CAUYRH010131457.1:0-21860 GCA_963574655.1 Perodicticus potto | reverse complement strand
AATTTTTATTAAATCATAATTGTGTACATTGGTGCAATCATGGGGCACAATGTGCTGACTTTATATACAATCTGAAATATTTTCATTGAACTGTTTAACATAGCCTTCATGGCCTTTTAATCGCTATATGAAGACATTTATATTCTACATTTAATAATTTTCACTTGTACCATTGTAAGATGCACCGTAAGTGTGATCCCACCAATCACCCTCCCTCCACCCATCCTTCCGCCTCCCCTCCCCTCCCCTCCTTTGCCCCTTTCCCCATTTCTTGTGCTATAACTGGGTTTTAGCCTTCATATGAAAGCTATAGATTAGCTTCATAGTAGGGCTGAGTACATTGGATACTTTTTCTTCCATTCTTGAGAAACTTTGCTAAGAAAAATATGTTCCAGCTCCATCCATGTAAACATGAAAGAGGTTAAGTCTCCATCTTTCTTTAAGGCTGCATAGTATTCCATGGTATACATGTACCACAATTTATTAATCCATTTGTGGGTCGATGGGCACTTGGACTTCTTCCACGACTTAGCAATTATGAATTGGGCTGCAGTAAACATTCTGGTACAGATGTCTTTATTGTGATGTGATTTTTGGTCTTCTGGATATATACCTAGTAAAGGAATTATAGGATCAAATGGAAGATGTATTTTTAGACCTCTACGTATTCTCCAAACATCCTTCCAAAAGGAATATATTAGTTTGCATTCCCACCAGCAATGTAGAAGTGTTCCCTTTTCACACACACGCCTATTTTTAGTTTTTTAAGGAATGTCCATACTGTATACTTTAAAATAACTAAAAGAGTGAAATTGGAATGTTCCTAAACAAAGAAGTGTTGAATGCCTGAGGCGATGGATACCCCAATTATTCTGATTTGATTAATTCAGATTGTATGCCTGTATCAAAACATCACATGAAGATAATATGTACCCATAACAATTAAAGAAAAATTTTTTTTAATGTGTATTCAGAATTAAGAAGAAAAGGCTAAAGTGAGCAATACAAAACCAGGTCAAATTCCTTTGCTCCAAACCTAGTAAGGACAAGTATTCTTAGTACCTAACATCTCAATCCCTCAGGATTTTAGATTTATGGATGTTCATGTTCCTGTCTCAAGAACACCTTGCTTTATCCATTAAAACCTGGTGGCAGATCAACTGAGTGTGAATGATCTATAACAAACAGACTTTGAGCTATGAACTAGAAGCAAAAGTGAGAAATAAATTGCTAAATTGTGAAAATCGTTCAGATGATCTAATATGCTATTCAATACAGCACTGTTGGGGAAAACTGTCTTACTGTTGGCTAGTCTCTTCCTGTTTTTGAGACAGAATGTCTTACATTTATATGCACATCTGAATTTATATACCCATCACAGATCGATATATTCAAGCCTAAATTACAGATACAGCAACAGCTGTACACGAGTACATAGAACTAGACCCCAAACCATGTTTCCTCCTGACTTGTACAGGGTTTCGGATCTATTTTCCTATTTATGAATACATTAGAGTCAATCATGTTTCACCATGAAAACTATTTTTTTTTTTTACTCTCCTGCAGATTACCTTTCCCAAGTGACAGTGAAAATTAGTACTAATTTAATTCATCAGAACAAGTAATTAAAAGTCTGCCATATGGCAGCAATGTGCTAAATAATCTGCAGGCAGAGGAAAGGGAAAACCCTCAAGATCCTCAGTGCTTCCCAGTTCTTAACCAAGAGCCCCAGTGTAATGGTCAGAGAGGCCCTTAGGCTGCATCAGCTTGAGAATAAGAGTAATACTGAGAAAGAAAATTCCCACCGTTGCCCACTGACTCTTACATTGGCTGCATTGTTATTTGACTTCAATAGCTCACTTTCCCCAGGGGATGGGGGGTGGCTTTGTGCCTGGATAGCCTGGATACTGAGGCTAAACTCTAACTCCACTACAAGACACTCTTGTGGCCTAATAGTGTTAAGCCCAACAGAACAAGCCCTCAGATGTTACAAACCTACATTCATTTGTCCCTCTACCAACTTTATAAATCACGGTATTTGTCCTATGAATTGTGATTTGAAATTTTCAGTCTGTACAACAATAACAAGAAAGTTAGCCGCAGGGAACAATGATAAAATCAGGTTTGAACTCAGCATACATGAGCAGGTAACTCAGGGACACCCAGGTAGGAACCCTTAGAAAGTGGTAGGCTATCTGGCCAGGAGCAAGGTCTTAACTAGATGTATTAATTTGGGAATTATCAGCCTAGTTGAACAAGTGGACATGCATAAGAAGGGAAAAAAGCTGAAGTGAAACCCAGGGAACCCCTTGTGTGTGTGGGGGGGAGGGGGCATGAGGGTGAAAAGAATAAGCAGAGTCCCTGAAGGACAGTAGGAAGCAGAAAGCAACAATTTAAATGAGGGAAATTCACAAGAGGCTTCCTCTCTGTTACGAAATGCTTGGATAAGTTGTATAAAATACAACAAAAATATACCTAATATATAACTGAACTTCTAATAAATTAAGAATATTCGAATATAAAAATGAAGAAGATGAAAATGACAGCAAATGGCAATGGTTTTCTGCCGTGAAGGCATTTTGTTGATCTCAGGAACCAAGTGGCTTGGATATCAACTCTATGGAAATTGGAGCATAGAAAGCTCCAATACAAAGAATAGAATTGAAACTAAGACTCTTATATCAAGCTATAATACACTTATTCTCTACCTATGTGGTTGAAATTTTCGACAGTAAAAAAAAAAAAGAAAGAAAGAAATAGGCCCCCAACTGACCCCAATGTATAGTATGGACTTAGAGTAATAACGATGCATTGATGTCGGTTCATCAACTGTAACAAATGTACCACTCTTGGAGGGGACCCGGGAATGCTGATGGTAGGGAAGTTTATTATGCATGGGAGAAGGAGGTATGGGGAAACTCCCTGTAATTGTTGCTGAATTTTGCTGTGAGTCTAAAATTGCTCTAAAGAATAAAGTCTATTTTAAAAAAGACACAATTGGTGGGACCACACTTACCGCGCATCTTACAAGGGTACGTGTGAAATTTACTAGGTGTAGAATATAAATGTCATAACACAATAACTAAGAAAATGCCGTGAGGGCTATGTTAACCAGTTTGATGAAAATATTTCAAATTGTGTATAAAACCAGCACATTGTACCCCATGATTGCATTAATGTACACAGCTATGATTTAATATTTTATTAAATATTTTAATAAAATTTAAGAGCACATTTTTTTTAATATATGTATTAAAAGAAAAAGGGAAACAAAAGAAGTGAGGTTCTTGGTTTCCCGAAAGAAATAGATGTAAAACCTCTCCAGAAGACAGATGAAGACAATACAGATTTCTTACAAATAAGCACATGCTTGCAATCATAAAATCATAGATATGAACAAACAAGCTGCTTGAGAATCAACAGACCGAACAACCAGTAAAATCAGAGCCTTAGCACTTCCAAAAATATAAATACTTACTAAAGTGTGGAAAGTAAGTTTTCTATTATTACAAAATAAAACGAAACAAAATCATACAAAAAGGACTTTGTAAGAGCACATTTTAAAAGAAATGACTAAAACATCCAGAAACAAAAACTTCAGGAGAAAACAAACAAAAAGGAAAGAACAGAACAAAAACACACACCAAGTTAAAAAGCAGATTAGGCACCACCAAACACATGGTTTTTACTCCTCAACAATGAAAGGTCTGTAGAAATTATCCAGAAAAAAAGCACACGAAAATAGAGACATAGAATTGTGGAAATGACGAATGGCAATAAGGATTCTCATATACTGCATAAGGGAGCAGAGCTTGGTACAACTAATTTGAAAAACGATTTGGCAAAATCTAATAAACCTGAAGATGCACACGCTCTACCACCCATCATTTTCCTCTTAAGTAAGACTGTGGTATTTTGGGGGTACCACATGGATCCTGCCTCTTAGAAATTGTTCTTATTGAAAAGAGCTGTCACGTCTGAGAATAAACAGATCCTCGACTGGGGGCTGTCCAAGATGGAGGCCAGACTTCTTTGCCCTGATCTGGGACAAATGGAAGGACCATCCAGCTCCAGAGCTGACGCGTCTTAGGTAACTACAGCGCAGTTTGATTTCTCCTTTTGCTCTGTTCTGCAACATTCTGATCCTTACAGGTGCTGTTCCTGCCTAGGAAGCATCCTGTATATGTAAACCTCAGAACATTCTCCTAAGAAATCAAATCTAGACCACACTCCGGGGTAAAACCCATCCAACCTGCACCAAGATCCACACACACATTCATTGTAGCAATAGCGAAAACTTGGAAAAAATAAAAATGTTCATCAACCAGAAAATGGCAAGTAAACTTAACGTATTTGTACACAGTCCTGGTGTTAGAAACTGTGAACCTTCTAGGTATGCGTTAGTGAACAAAACAAACAAAAATCCCTGCCTAGATGGAAATTAATTCCAGTATGACGAGGAAAAAAATACATATGGAGGGAGATAGATTAGATAGGTAGGTAGATGAGCAATGATGATAGATTGATAGACGACAGATAGGTAGATAGATGATAGATAGATTTATAGATAGATTTATCAATAGATAGATGATAGATTATAGATAAATAGATTTATAGATAGATAGATGATAGGTACATAGATGATAGATGGATTTATAGATAGATAATAGATTTATAGATAGATTTATCAATAGATACATGATAGATAATAGATGATAAATAGATAGATTGTAGATAAATAGATTTATAGATAGACGATGGATTTACAGATAGATTTATAGATAGATAGGTAGGTAGATAGATGATAAATTTATAGATAGAGAGAAAGATAGATAGATAACAGATTTATAGATAGATAGATAGATTTATGAATAGATAGATGATAGATTGTAGATAGATAGATTTATAGATGGATAATAGATTTATAGATAGATTTATCAATAGATGATAGATAGTAGATAGATAGATTTACAGATAGATAGATAATAGATTTATAGATAGATGATAGATAGATGTATAAATAGATCGATGATAGGTGATAGATAAATAGATACATAGATAGATACATAGATAGAATGTTATAAGTTTCTACATGCTTTCAAGGAATAAAAGATAAAAATACGGGTATAGTTTTAAGTAGCATGGTCAGGACAACTCTCACTAAGAAGGTAACATTTGAGCAAAATTAGACAAAAGCAAGCAATTGGTCATAATAAAAAAGGACAGAAGAGTCCAAGCAGAAGGAATATCAGATATAAAGATGCTGAGAAAGGATCTTACTTGGTATGTTGGAAGAACAGTAAGAAGGCCAGAAGCTGGAACAGGGGAATCAAGGGAGAAAAGAGTGGATCTGGAGAGGACTGGGTCAGGCGGGAACTTAGCTTTACTCTGAGTGAGGTGGGAGCAGTGGAAGGGTTTTGAGCAGGTGAGTGGCATGATGCAACCTACAGTTTAAAAAAGATCATTCTAGCTGTTGTGCTGCAAACACACTGCAAATGGCGCTAGTGAAACCAGAGATAACAACTAGGAAATTATTGCATCAATCCAGGCAAGAGATGATGCGGGCTCATACGAGGCTGGGAGCAGTGCAAACACTGAGAAGCCTTAGCAGTCTGTACCTGTATTGAAGGTCGAACCTCAGGACGTATTGATTAAATGGTGTGGAAGGTGAGGAAAAAGACTCTGGCAATAATATCAAAGTGGTCCGAACCGAAAGTCTGAGGTTACCATTAACTGAAATGACAAAAACTATGGGAGGCACAGGCTTACATGGAAAAATTACAAAGTTTGACTTTGAATATGGTAAATGTGAGATACCTATTCTGCATCAAAGGAGATGTGTCTAATACACAATGGGACATATGAGATTGAAGTTCAGGGTGAAGTCCGCACTAAAGATATAAATTAAAACTTCATCAGTATATAGAAAGTATTTTTAAGTCATGAGGCTTGATGCACTTAGCTTAGGTAAAGAAGAGAAAAAGATAAGGACTG
Organism: Perodicticus potto; assembly: GCA_963574655.1. Lineage (NCBI taxonomy): Eukaryota > Metazoa > Chordata > Mammalia > Primates > Lorisidae > Perodicticus > Perodicticus potto. The sequence goes on along the minus strand of CAUYRH010131457.1, from coordinate 15,866 downwards.
AGCCCTGGAGACAATTTATATTCTATACACACATACATCAACAAGTAGCTGTCACTTTCATAATTGCACTCTTGTCTCCAGAATGTTGAGTGTTTATTGAGTAAGCACCCAATGAATTAGTGAATGAATAAACTGATGAAAGAATGAATATTGGGCTTCTGCATAAATTGTCATTTGAAGAAAATGCTTTTATCACATTTTTCAAAGTTTGCAAACCACTGTATACACTGACATACAGTGAGAGTAATTCTAGTTTTATTTGAGTGTTACAATTTAATAAAATCTAATTCATGTGTTAATTAGAACTAATTAGAACAAAAATACCCTGAAAAGAACTGGGACTAAAATACGAGACAAAAATAAGTAATGTGTACTATTGCCAGATGTCACAAAGGTTCAAAATAAGAACTGGAAAATGTTCCCTTGAATTACATAACTAGAAGTTCATTGATAATCTCAGCAAGAAATATTTCCAATTACATTAATGAGAATTCCTAAGAGTAAACGAAAATTGGGAGAAGCTTGGCTGTGAATATAAAGAGAGCAGTCCGTCCATAGTTGTGTGGAAGATAAAGATCACATCTATCTCCTGATGGGAATGAACCAGGAGTAAGAACCAACACCAGAGGAGAGGAAATAATTGATACAGTTATTGATTATTGATATGAAAAGGGATAGATTCAGGTGAGGTTTGCTTTAGATGAAAGAAGGAAAGAATAAATCATAAATGTATGTTCCAGTACATTTCTTTAAAGAGATGATAAATAAGTTAGGGTGTATCTTCTCTGTGATGTAAGAGGTATCTGATACAATTCAGGAAAGGGGAGAAAATGCAGGGATTTGAAGAGAACGGTGACTATTTCAAACACATTGCACAAAGAATTGTGTGATAACTCTGCTGATGAGTTATGACACATCGCTGACTGCGCACCTGTGATCAGAGAAAATGTTATCATAATGGCACATATTTGAATAATGTTGTGACTCTCCTTAGAAAAACTTAGCAGCATGGATGTGGGAGCAGAGATGACCACTAATTGAACTGGTCCTCAGAATTGGAAGTTATACCAACGATCGTGGAAGATCCAAGGGAGAAGAGGGTAGTTAAACTTATCAGTTTAACCATTGCATCTAGAAAAAGTGATGATTTAAAAATGTTTCTTAACAAGGAGAAAAATGTCTATAGAATTAAACTTTGTATGAGATTAACAAGCAGAGGGGATACAAAATGAGATTGAGAGAGTTGGAAATTTATGGGAATGTCTTCAGAAAAAAATAGGCATTGCAATTCAGATTTTCAGTCACAGAAAAGTTCTGAGTAATGACGGGACACAGGGATTCTTCAGTGGGGCGGCTTTGGGTTAAAGACAAAGGATATTGATGTTGATGGGGTAAAAAAAAAAAACCCTGCAAGGATATTTAATGAGTCATTTAGTTCCAGTATTCACATTAGCATGAGTAATGGCAGGACCAGAAGCATGGGGGAAATTGTTCCTCCATGATAGATAGATAGATAGATAGATAGATAGATAGATAGATAGATAGATTTATAGATAGATAGATAGGGAGTCCTCTAGGGAGGACAACACTGGCAGGATGAGTCAGGGACCAGGAATTGCTAAGCTATTTGGACATGCCCACAGAGAGAAGGCTGCAATGCCTAATGAGGTCAGGAATGTTAGGCGTATAGAGTTATCTGGCCTCAAGATCAGAACAGAATCTCATGTAAATTGTTCATTACCAGCACAGGCTGAGGCCCAGATTTCTGCCAGAGACCTACTTCTATCTTCCCAAGTTTCCAAATGAAACTTTAGTCAAAAGATGTCTTGTAGTTTTGGCAAAGGTTCGGCAGCTGGTGAGGTAGGGAGGGAAAGGGAAATGAGAGCACCTATTGTGTGTCAAATGCTGTGTTGCACATTTATATTACCTCATTTAATCTCCACAACAACCCTGTAACTGTTATTATCATCCATAGCTAAGAAACAAAAGGAAGCTAAAGCCACTAGTAGAATGGAGCAATGCACAAAGGCTACGTAACTATTCAGTGATAGCACTGGGCTTTGAACCAATGTCTTTTTACTCCAAAGCCTAATACTTCTTTCACTGTACAGTACAAGATTCATTCAATTTAGGAAAAATTGACCCCTCCCTCCCATGAATGGTTTAAGGTGACCCTTGTCATCCCTTCACCTCAACCAAAGTCATGGGCTCAGGAAATGGCACATGCTCCAGAGGAGTCCAGTCAAGAACATTTAGGTTCAACTCCAAGATTGCTCTCGGGGCCTATTGGACGCAGTCAAGAAATGGTGTGTGTTGCTCCAGAAGTGCTGGCAGATATCAGGAACCACAAATGAAGAGCCTGCCTGAAGATAACGCCAGTGAGTGGAACTGAGAGATGGAGGGAGGAGAAGGTCTTGGTCCATATTCTTTGAATCATGGATCAAGCCATTCCTGAAGTCTACCTCTCTTCCCTTTTTCTGCTTAAGCCAGTTTTGACCAGGATTCCTAATTGATCCAACACCACAATATGAAATGTAAATATTTACAAAAAATCCAAGGTCTCCAGGAAATATATAAAGGGCAAAACCTGCATGGAGTACACACCTCCCTCCCTTTCCACACCTCAATCTTAGTTTCTTGCCCACCCACTCTGACAATGTCTAAAGACTATCCAGGGAGTCCTATTCTTGTCTCAGGAATAGGGGCATACATGTAAAACCTAGAAGTCCTCTAATTTTCTTCTTTGTACAGGCCTCCTCCCTAGACATTCTTTTTTCTTTTTTTTTGAGACAGAGTCTCACCATGTCACCCTCGGTAGAGTGCCGAGCCATCACAGCTCACAGCAACCTTCAACTCTTGGGCTTAAGTGATTCTCTTAACTCAGTTTCCCAAGTAGCTGGGACTACAGGCACCCAACACAATGCCTGGCTATTTTTTTGTTGTAGTTTTCATTGTTGTTTAGTTGGCCCAGGCTGGGTTCGAACCCACCAGCCTCCGTGTATACAGCTGGCGCCGTAACCACTGTGCTACCAGCATCACCATCCCCAGACATTCTTGAAAGTCTCAGAGTGAAGCCAAGATGAATTCAACAGGGGTTTCTCCTTGGCTTTGAGCTGACTACCTGTGAAGGCATTCATATTTCTCCAAAAATTTAATTTCATTACACAGACAAAGAAGTTGCTTACTTAGAATAATAAAAATGAAGACAATAACGAGACTAATACATGGGCGGGTGTAAGGTACAAAAGTAAGCTTTATTTGATTTATTTAAGATGTGCTTAAATGTACTTAGTCTTAAATTTTAAAAGGAAGAAGAAAAAGCAAGAAAAAGAAATGCGCAATTCTCTGGAAGATGAATGTTGTAAATCTTACATGATATTTCTTTCTTAAAATAACAAGCTAACAAAGGTTTTTAGATATTCTAAATATTTTATCATTTAGGAAAATTTCTATACATAGAAATTTTTCTATATAAAAAATATAGAAATGTTTCTATATGAAACATGCCTATCCAAAATTCTGATTTTGAAAAACTGATGCTTATATTACCTCCTAAGCAATCAGAATGTGTATGTGATACCCTATTTAGCTCATAAGTTAAGAGAATCTCTCCTCTAAATTGCTTTTATTATAAGGAAGTGACAGGGCCTGAACTACACATAACCTTTAGAGATGCAAGAACTGTGATAACAAAGAGAGTATTGTATGGCAGGTCGGGGGTTCTTGGTGTTGGGGAGCCTAACACAGCCACACAAACTCTTTTCCCCTCGGCCTCTTCCTCCACTCTTCCTGAGACAAAGACCCAAAGGATCTGGCTAGCCCACCCCTTGAGAAGTTTGCTTTATATACAGACAAGCTGTGAGCCCAAATAAAAGGGGTCTCTACTGTGCCTGGGGTGCACAGGCCATCTCTGCACTGCCCAGGCGGGTCGCCCTCCCCTTTCAATAAACTTGGCCTGAACATCTCTGTGGCTTCGCCTCTGGGCATCATTGTTTACACTTGGCAAATGGGAAGTGGGGATAATTTAATTCCACAGTGATAAGACTTGAGCTTATACCTGAAGGAGGAGGATGCACATGACAATCAGAAGGAAAGAGGACATTTGAGCCAGCTGTCACCTTGAGGTCTGGAAGTGAAGGCAGCACCGGGGCTTGTCACCCAGTCTGCAATGTCTCTCACACTTAGCGTTCCTTTTGCCTTCCCACTTCCAACACTGTCACATTCCACATCTTTTTGTAATGCCCAGGTGACCTCGCTGAACTCTATGCTGTCCCCTGGCCATATAACCCACTGGCAGAGAGTGCAGGAGAGGCGTCGTGAAGGTGATAAATTGACAAGATCCCTGAGGCTCTGACACTTAGCAATATAAATATTTATGAAGCTAATAAGGACAGAGATGTACTGATTTGGATAACAAGGTCCCCGGAAGGAAGGACAAGACCAGCTTTCAAAAGTGGGGTTCCCCAGAGCCTCCCAGAGCCCCCAGGACCCGCTCTCGCAGCAGACTGCTGACAACAGCCTGAATACACTGCAGGGGCTCGGAGATGCTATTTTTACCACCCCAGATCATTTAATAGTTTCTGAATGCTTGATATTGTGTGCGTTCCCTCACAGAATTTCTGAATCGTTTTCCCCAGCCACAGTTCTGAAATGCACATGCCTCCCACGCATTTGTGCCAGACAGAAATGTCATTAGAAGTTTATCCTCGGGGCATGTGCTTTGGCCCAACATCCCTTACAGGCTCAGATCTGGAGTCAGAACCCTGAGTTCTGGTCCCCGCCTCATCGCTTTTTAGTTTTTTTACGAAAGAGCGCTGTCTGAGTTTCTCCCTAGGTGGCAAGAACATGTGTCTGATTCAAAAGAGCAGCAACAGACCCAGGGAAAAGGAGCTATGCTTTTTTCTCATTATATGTATTTTCACATGTTTAAATATTTATAAATACAGATACACATTCCTAACTAACAGAAAAAAAAAAAAACAGACTAAAGTGCATTATAAAAACTCTGGCAAAGCATTTCCATTTTCCAGCCTGGAAAACACCTTGGGGGGGGGGGGGGATTGTTAAACTCTAATGGAAATTTGTGTAAATTCACAATTAAGGTTTTGTGGGGTTTTTTGAGACAGAGTCTCATGCTGCCGCCCTGGGTAGAGTGCTGTGGTGTCACAGCTCACAGCAACCTCAAACTCTTGGGCTTACGCGATTCACTTGCCTTAGCCTCCCAGGAAGCTGGGACTACAGGCACCCACCACAATGCCCAGCTATTTTTTGGTTGTGGTTGTCATTGTTGCTTGGCAGGCCCAGGTTGGATTCGAACCTGCCAGCTCTGTTGTATGCGGCTGGTACCCTAGCCACTGAGCTACAGGCGCCAACCCAATTAAGGTATGTTTAAGCTGCCTGCATTTTCTTTGCTCTATGGTTGATTATTTGCTTATTGAGATGCCTACTACCCCAGAAGACTAAGAAACATTAAATCATTTCTTGTTTTATTTAAACATTTCTTGAACACTTAACCGTCTTCATAAAATACTTTCAAAACATTTTATGAGCATTTCAAATATGAGGTTTTTATCTTCTTTTCACAGATGGGATGCCTCTACACAGAGGGGTTGAGATAGGCTGCCTGGCTTCTCTGCCAATTCCTTGACTAAAGTCTTCAGAAAAAACCAGATGGAGTTCTAGATTTTATCTATAGGAAATAATTCTGTTGCTAGAGACAAAGCCTCAGCGTGGAACACACCAAGCTGCCCCCTTACCTAAAACGCTTATCATTCTTGTGTTCTGGGTTTGGGTGTGACCAATATGCCTAACATTTACACAGATACAAGACAGACACAGACAGACATGTAGATTAGCTTTAGATAAAGACACTTATGCACAAAAAAAATAAGAGAAAGAATTTACAGCCAAACATAAGTCATTGGGTTTCAATGGGATATCTTTGCATGTTTTGACCCGTTTGCATCTTCGACCTATTGTTTTTTTCTGTTTTTACATAATTTCCATAAATATATAATTCAGTAACTACAATAACAATGTTTTTCTCATTTCCTTTCCTTCCTGAACAACTTGTCCTCAAGCTTTAGTTAAGGCCGAGCAAGAGAGGCTCGTAGGGACGGGATGGGACACAGTGCCCCAAGGCAGGGTGTCAAAACCCACGTGGGGTGAGGAGGGCACAGCAGCCCAGCACTGGCAGTCAGAGAGACCAGTGGATCGCAGAAGAGGCAGGATTTGGAAGGCATCCATTCAAAGAGACAGCCTGGCAGGCGGAATGACAGGGTGGACGCGCAGGAGTAAAGCCCAACACAGTGCGTTGATTAACACCCGAGGGGCCGAGGACAATGCCGGTGAGAGTGGGTGGGGGAGAAGGGGCAGTGCAGGACTGGGTGTTAGGAGCCAGGTGTGGGTTGTTCTGTGCGTCCCCATCAACCAGACAATGTCTTCATAACGCTGATATTTCAGCACCTAGATTATATCTCCCACCAAAGAGAGAAAGAAGATGTGGGTTCATGTCAACAGGGTGACATTGATGATATTGAGGAAAAGAAAATCCACCACAATAGTCACTTTCTGCCATAAAACTTTTTTAAGTTGTTTGAACAACTGTCAGTTTTCATCCATTTTTGCTGGTCACAGTGTCTTGCTTGTCTTCCTGAACTTGAAGCAAAGACTCTTCAGCTGTGTCTGTGTCACAGGGCTTGTGAGCTCAAGGCATTGCTCTTGGCATTCACGTTCAGGCAGAACAAAGGTGATTTTGATGGCTGGTTCACCTCACAGGGCTCTAACAAAGAAGGCTGGCCTTGGAAAATAGTAAAAATTCAGCAAACCCCAAGACAAGGGTCCCGCCTTCACTTCCCATCCACGAGAGATACTCAAACTTGGCCAAATACTCTTTTCCACCTGGACCCTATACCTCAGAATCTTTTTCAACACGGAACTCCAATTCTCCATTATCAGTCAGCAGAAGTTAGCACAAAAGATGAAATGTATGTACCAACCTTGATATAAAAATAATTAAAATTTTGCTTAATGTGAGCTATCATATATTGAGGAAAAGAAAATGCAACAAGAAACCAAAATTGGCTCAAGACCTGTGGGAAAGAGCAAGATAGAGACCTTGGAAATACTTTTAAATCATGGAATTTATAAGATACAATTCTTACATCAAATTCAACATTAGCCTTCCCCAGCCCCAAGAAACTCTTTCAGTGCCCATGTGGCTTACTTTGGAGGAATATAGTATTTTTTTTAATGTTTATTAAATCATAATTGCATACATTAGTGCAATCATGGGGCACAATGTGCTGACTTCATTTACAATCTGAAATATTTTCATTGAACTGTTTAACATAGCCTTCATGGCATTTTCATAATCACTATATATAGACATTGGTATTCTACATTTAGTAAGTTTAACCTGTACCCTTCTAAGATGCAGGAATCACCTGAACGTTTCCCATCAGGTCAAGAGCAAAGCCCACACCCCTTTCCCCTGGGGCACTTTGGCCTTTTCTAAAACCAGTGATTTGGTAGCCATGCAACATCCAATGAGAGAGCTCCTTCTAGCACAACCATTTCTTTCAAAGCCCCAGGGAGGCAAGGCAGAATCCAGAGGTAGGGAGAAAGGAAATGCATTCTCTTTTTGCGGTGCAGGAGAATGTATGTTAATGACTTTAAAGTTTTGAATGATGCCGGTAATAGTAGCAGCTGCTAATGGTCTGGGTGCTTTCGGAGCATCGGGTCATTCAACAGTTTAAAGTGGGTGTTTTAGCTCCATTTTATAAATAAAGCACTGCAGTTTACACCACAAGCTATTTCTCAGCATCACACAGAGCTAGGATTCAAACTCCAGCTTGCCAGGCTTGGAAAACTGGGTCCTTAATCATATGTAAAATTGTCCCTCTACCCCATGCAAAAATGCAGTGAAGAGAAGGGGTATTTCAAAGAAGGCATTTGCAGATGATATTTGGAAAATTAAAACTCCATTGCTCACAAAACTTGGGCATTTCCCTGGCAGGTCTTTATTCCCCCCACTCCCAGGTGGAAATTAATTATTAATTTATGTGAGCTTGTCAGTCAAGCAAAGAGAATGACAAATACTGTATTTAAGTGGGGAAAATGCTTTCCTGGGGGAATGGAAAGGGTTTGTAGCTAAGGAGAGTGCCTGAGAGGAGAGAGAAATGAAGCAAGCTTCAGGAACCTTCACAGACCCCTGCAGCCCCTCAATCAGTTGGAGGGAACGCTCAGAAGCAGAACTCCCCAGAACTCAGAGCTCGGGAAGAAGTAGCCAACAATGCTTCTTCCACTGGCATATCACTAGTCAGAGGAATCTCACAGAGCAAGCAACATAAAACTGCGAGTAGAGAAGAACAAAGGAATAAATACCACCGTGAGCCTAATTCAAGTTCTGATAGATGCCGATCAAAGGAATGGCTGGTCATGCTGTGTTACCCTGTGATTCCAAAAGAAGAGAGGCTTAAGATGAATTGCATTACAGGACAGACTGAAGTAAAGATTGGAGCAGAAAATAACAAGAATAGGAAAGACAATGAGCAAAGCCATGAAGAAGAGAACAGCCATTAACTAATCCCTCTGGGGTTGGGATGGGGGGGTCTCCCACAGAGGTAATTCTGGAGAATAATGAGGAGGGAAGTGGCAGATGAGAGGAAAAAAGTAAAGTGATGGGGCTGCTATGACTTTAATGCAGCAGTATGTTAAAGAGGAGTTCAGAGTGAAGTCTGCAGTGGCCTTTTAGAGCAACAGTTAAGTTTTTCAACATATTGTACATTTATTTCAAGAAGTCTAAGTGCTTTACAAATATAGTAGAACCTCCATGGTTGATCACCTCCCTACATTGACCACCTTCTTAAGTTGATCCAATTTTCTTTTTTTCTTTTCCTGAGACAGAGTATTACTTTGCTACCCTGGTAGAGTCCTGTGTGTGGTGTTTCAGCCCACAGCAACCGCAAAAGTCCTGGGCTCAAGTGATTCTCTTGCCTCAACCTCCCAAGTAGCTGGGACTACCGGTGCCTGCCATGTTGCCCGGCTAAGTTAACCCAATTTTTCACAGACTGGACATGCACCTCACGCATGTTTCAGTATGGTAGGCCTAGTTTATTATGTTGACCACCTCTATATGTTGACTAGTTTATCACAGTCCCTTGCATGGGCAACTTACAGAGGTTCTACCATATCAACTCATTTAATCCTCATAAAAATTCAATGTTATAATATAGGAAGCATTATTAAACCCATTTTATGGATGAGAAAATTGAAACACAGAGTAGAACTAACTTGCCAAGACCACACAGATGAAACATGGAGAAAATCAGTCACAGGATGGTAGTTGGGGACCAGAGTGCACTTATCTTCACTATACTCCCTTGCTGCCATCCTGGTTTATCACACATCAGAAACAGGACACAATTATTTGATACTAAGGGATTACATATCTATGTATTATGTCATGAAATTTTTTGGCTATTATTTCAAACCACACATCAAGAGCAGAGGATGTCAGTCATGAAAGGAATTGTGTTGCCTGCCCTTCATCCCAAAAATTCATAAACTGAATTCCTAACCACAAGGACCTCAGAATGGGACTATACATGGGGAAAAGGCACTTTAGAAAGGTAATTAACTTAAAAATGAGATGATGAGGGTAGATTCTAATGAAATATTACTAGAGTCCTTACAAGGAGAGGAGATTCACACACACACACACACACACACACACACACACACACACTAGTTAGTTAGTAGTTGGAAGAGAAATGATTTATCTTCTTATATGTATGAGAACTAGGACAGTAATAGCACAAACGCAGAGGGGATAAATGGAATGAAAAAACAACACTATATTCTTTAGGAAGTGGTAAAAGTAGTAACTGAAAGTTGATGGAATTAAGTCAAAGATGCATGCTGTAATCTATAATAGATGCTAAAAGGATAATTCAAAATGATATATTTTAAAAGCTGATAACTGAGACAAAGATAAATACTTTAAAAGAAAATACTTTCTTATACAAAGGAGGCAAAAGGAAGCAATGAAGGAATGAAGAACAAATGTGACAAGTAAAAACCAAACAGCAATGTACCAGACATAAATATAATTCAATATAATTATAATCACATTGAAATGGACTACATATTTTATTTAAAAAGTACTAATTTCAGGCTAGACAAGAAACCAAAACCCAATTATATTCTGCTTATAAGATACCCTGAAATTAATTTTAAAATAAGAATGCCTCTCAATTAAAAGAATAGGAAAAACATACCATTAAAACATTAGCTAAATGACAGCTAATAACAAAGTGCACTTGAAGTCAAAAAGTACTACAGGAGAGAAAGAGGGACATGGTATGGTGATAAAAGGATCATGACATGAAGCTGTAGTTCTGTCAGCTACAGTAGTTTGGCATCATTTCTCAATTAAGAGTTTGATAGAGAACTGTTCTGTTCCCTATCCTATTCTGTTCTGAGACTACATGCACCTAATAATATACATTCCAAATATATAAAGGAAAAATTAACAAAAAGAAACAGGCAAGTTCAAAATGACAGGTGGGAATGTAAACACATCTTTCCTAAAAACTTAGAAAACATAGATAAAATATTGGTAAGAACAGAAGATATTTAAAAAATAAAAACAGTCAATTTGACCTAACTAAAATTTATAAAACACTATATCCAACATCAAATGTACATGAAGAATACACAACAAAATAGATGATAAAAAAGCCATCCAGGAAATCTCAACAAATTTTAAAGCATGAAAATAATGGAGAGTATGTTCTACCACCAAAGTAGAATCAAAGTTTAATTTATTTTAAAATCAATAGTGGAAAGACAACTATAAAATCCCTAAATATTTAGAAATAAAACAACATGCTCAGAAATAATCCATGAGTCAAGAGAAAATTACAATGGAAATTAAAAAATGTTCTGAAACAATGAATAATGAAAATCCAACCTAACAAACTTAGTGGCAGACAAAACAGTGCTTGGAGAAATGTATAGGTTTTAATCTTATATTTTAAAAGGGTTAAAGTCAAAGATCAAAGATTTTATCAGTAGAAGAAAGAAGGAGAAATCAGTAAAGTAAATCCAAAGAAAATAAAGACAGTAATAAAGGCAAGAGCAAAACTTAATGAAATAGAAAAAATAGAATAAATTTTAAGTTGACTTCTTGAAATAGAATAAATTTTAAGTTGACTTCTTAACAAGAATAACAAAATTGATGAACATTTAGCAAGACAGATCAAGAAAACAGAGAAGGTACAATGAGTAATATTAAGAATTAAACATTCTCTACACATCTTATAGACATTAGAAAAAACAAAATATTATGAACAACTGACTACTTAGATTGAATGGACAGATTTATTGAAAATTACAACTTACTCAAATGAACACAAAAATATGGAAAATTTGAGCTCTCTAACATCTGTTAATGAAATTGAGTCCATTATTAAAAAACCTTCCCACAAAGAAAACTACAGTCTGCATTGTCCCCACTGGTGAGTTCTATCAAACTCTTAATTGAGAACTTAACACTAATTCAGAGAGTAGAAAAATAAAGCTTCCCAATTAGATTTGAGACCCAAAGAGAAAATCATATCCTAACTAAAAAAACCCTAAATAAACAATTAACAAATAAAATCTGGAAACATAAAATGGGTGATAAGTTGTTACCAAGTGGTGCATTCCAGGCATAAGAGGTTGGTTTAACTCTTGAAAGTTGATTGATGTGATTCATGTATTTTATTAAATAAAATAAACATGAGAAATCATATGATCATCGCTGCATGAAAAGCAAATACTTAATAAAATTTAACATCCACGCAAGGTGAAAACTTTCAAAAAAACTTTCAAGGAAACTTATTAACTTAATAAAGTGGTAAAATATTACATACATTTTCCCTGTAGTCAGGAACAAGATAATTATCACTTTTACTCAACCTTCATCATTCCATGCCCTTGCAATAACAAGGAAATAAATAAAGGGAATGCAAATTAGAAAATAAAGGGGGTTGAATAATAGCCACCCAAAGATACTGAGTCCCAATCTCTAAGACTTGAACAATGGCTCTCTTCAGCCAAAGGAAATGCCCTGAGAGGGACTCAGCTGTGACCTGTTAGCTGCAATCATCCTATCAGCTGAGGAGTACCAAACTTTAGTTCTGAAAGGGGGATCTGACAAGGGACAATAGCTTTCACCATTCTCTACCAGGTCAGACTCTAACTACAAGCTGTTGGCAGAAGTACCTGGAATCCTGTCAAATTATTTGCAGGTGTTTTACCCATTCAGGAGCAAAAAAACTATGAAATAAGTTTACCCCTAGACATTTTACATTACAAATGTAAAATTTAATTAGGACCTTAACAAATAATTTGTATGTTTAATAACAGTTATACTTTTAAATAATCTGTCTATGCTAAAAGGGCTGAGTGAATTGTATTATCTGGGTTAGCATTCAATTACTAAGTCCAGCAGGGCATCTTGCCTAATGTATTTTCATGTTACTGGCATATTGTGTTTTATGTTCTTTCATTTATATTTTTTCTCATTGTAAGTTTAATGCATTGCAGTCCCAAATGACATAAAGGGATTACTGTCTCAAACATGATACACTGACACATAAAAGTAGTGATGAAAATAGAACCTAAATACAACTCAGGATAACAGAATAAATGTGAAGAAGGAAAAGAATTCAGGTGCAATGCATTTTCTGAGACAAATGTGGATTTTGCAGCAGCCGATAAACACATAAGCAAGAAGTATATTAATGAATACTCAAAGACTTTATTTTATTAGATATTTGCTTCTAGGGATTCTAGTGTGCTCTTTGTTATACTCTATCAAATATTAGTGGAAAACCACTGAAGGATTCTGCACCATTTGCACAGACAGTCTCATAACTTGTACTTGTCCTGGAAGAACTATAAAATAAGGCTTTTTGGTACAAAAGTAATGAGTTGAGTCACTAAAAGGAATAGACCAAATTCACAGTCATCATTCAAATAAGACAATTTATGTGCCTGCCAAGAGTCTGGTAAAATAGGAGCAGGATTTATAAATGATGCTCCAAGAGAATTCAAAATGTGCTATTAGTACAAATCCTTTCTGAAATGGAATTTTGAGCAAAGTAATGGCCTTCAATGTAAAGGTGCAATCACTGTCCCACATGTATGCCAGAAAATAGTTTGCTTTGGGAATGAACAATGCCATTCATATATCAAGCATGAATCAGCTTAGTAAAAGAACAACACATATAAGGATACTTTTATCTGTCTCTTACTGAAAATCAATGTTATTTTTAAATAGCAGCAATTATTTATTGCCCTGATATTTAGAATGGATCTGTACCAATAGAACACCAGTCTTCAGCATGGAAAAGTGAGCTTCCTCAACAGGAATCCCTAAATTCCATTCTTTGTATTATTTAATTCAGGGTCAATTGTTAGTGATCAATGATATATATCTTGACCTTGATTCAAGGTTGAAGAACATAGTGAAAACTATTGACTCCCTTGTTTTTCCTTAGCATACACATTTGAACATGCTGGGCAAAGAAAAGGGCAGGAAGGATTAGATCCTACTGTCTGCTAAGAAAAAAATCACTTGCGAATTTTTGAAATGAGGGGAGAAGTTAAAAAATCATCTGTTTGGGGCGAAGGACAAGATGGCCGCCTGGAAGCAGCTTCCAACAGAGGCTCTTGTCCAAAAGGAAAGTTAACCTCCAGAAACAGCTCAATTGAGCTGCAGACAGGGAGCCCAACCAAGAGAAAGAGAAATGATCACTGCAGGTCTCCTCTGAGGCAAGCTGCAACTTCAAGAAACCAAGCTTCAGGCAGAAAAACTGAACTAAAGTTTTCCGCCATTCTGAACTTCCAGGACACACTTCCCTCCTTACCTGATGCACCAGAAGCCTGACCTCTGCTGAAACTGAGGGAGGAAGACTGGAGCAGCGCTCACCCTCCCTACCTGCCAGAAGAGGCAGCCCTCCAGGTAAGAGACTAGGGGGCCCCACCAAGCCCCTGCCAGCCCCCAGGCCAGGGACGCCACCGGGACCGGGAGCAGCTCCGATCCATGCCCCACCAGGCCTCAGCCTGCCACCAGCAGCAGCTGGGAACTCCACTGCCCCTTGGCCCTCAGAGAGCAGCAGCCAGGAAGTCCACCGGGACCCCACTGGGCCTTGGCCTGCTGCCAACAGCGACCAAGAAGTCCACCGGGTCTCCCATGCAGTGCTGATTTGTGCCCTGCCCAGCATCTCACTGCGGCCCCACCGGGACCCCCTAAGGCGCTGATCAGTACCCCAGGCCTGCTTCCCACAGCAGCCGGGAACTCCAATCCTCTGTGACATGCCGGCCATGATTGGCACCCTTCCGGGCCTTGGCCTGATGCCAGCAGTGGCCAGGAAGTCCCCCAGACTCCCACCTGGCACAGATCTGTGCCCCGCCTGGACTTGGCCTGCTGCCCGGCTCCAATCCATGCCCCAGGCCCATTGCCTACGGCAGCCAGGAATTCCACTCCTCCAGGTTTGGCACCCCACTGGGCCTAGGCCTGCCGCCAGCAGCAGTCAGGAACTCCCACTGGACTCCTGCACAACCAATTGGCACCCCACCAGTCCTAGGCCTGTGGCCAGCAGCGGCCATGAAATCCGCCGGGACTTCCATGCAGTGCTGATCTATGCCCCACCTGGCCTCGGCCTGCCACCTGCCAGAAACCCCTGCGGCTCTGATCCGCACCCTCCAGGACTGCTGGAGACATGGGCTCCCTTTGCAAAGGCCACCAGGTGTCCGATCCCACACCCTGCTGTTTGATATAGGCGTGCCACACTCCGGAGCTGCTCCTGCAGCCAGAACTCCCTGGGTGGGACAGTCTCAGAGGAGCCACACAGGGTCACTACCTACAAAGATTCAGCAACAACAGAGTGATCTTGCCAGTGTCTGATCTGGGAGAGACACCTCCCCAACTCTGAGGACGGTCATAGGCAACAATGAAAAATAATCATGTGGTGGAATCAACAGAAAAACTCTGGCAATAGGAATAATCAGAGTAGATCAACTCCCCCAAGGAATGACAAGGTAGATACAGCACAAAATCCTTCGCATAAGCAAATGGCTGAGATGTCAGAAATTGAATTCCGAATCTGGATAGCAAATAAGATGAGTGGAATAGAGGAAAAGGTGGAATTAGAATTTCAAGCAGCAATCCAAAAGATGACCCAAAAGATGTCTCAAGATTTTGACGAATTCAAAGACAAAATGACCAAAGATTTTGACACATTGAGACAAGAAGTTGTAGCCCTCAAAGATCTGAGAAATACAATAGAATCCCTCAGCAACAGAAGGAGCAAGCAGAAGAAAGGATTTCTGACATGGAAGACAAAGCTTTCGAACACTTCCAAACTTGCAAAGAGGAAGAGAAATGGAAGGCAAAAACGGATCATTCTCTCAGACAGCTCTGGGATAATTTGAAGAAAACCAATATTCACCTTATAGGGATACCTGAAAACGATGAAGTGGTGTCACAAGGCACAAAGTCTCTTTTTTATGAGATTATGAAAGAGAACTTTCCAGACATGCCAAAGATTCTGAAATTCATAAAGCAGACAGTTTCAGAACCCCAGCACGACTCAACCTGAATAAGTCATCCCCAAGGCACATCATAATTAACTTCACTAAAGTAAATATGAAGGAGAAAATTCTGAACGCAGCCAGACATAAGAAATCCATTACCCACAAGGGGAAGACTATTAGAATAACTGCAGATCTCTCTGATCAAAACTTTCAGGCTAGATGAGAATGGTCATTGACTTTTAATCTCCTAAAACAAAAGAACTTTCAACCCAGGATCC
>CAUYRH010131455.1:0-24234 GCA_963574655.1 Perodicticus potto | reverse complement strand
GAATTACAGATTATTATATATGTATATGAGTTGAGTATAAAAACACCCATATCCAGGTCTCTCCTGAATTACAGATTATTACATATGTATATGAGTTGAGTATAAAAACACCCATATCCATGTCCATCCTGAATTACAGATTATTACATATGTATATGAGTTGAGTATAAAAACACCCATATCCATGTCCATTCTGAATTACAGATTACATATGTATATGAGTTGAGTATAAAAACACCCATATCCATGTCCATTCTGAATTACAGATTATTACATATGTGTATGAGTTGAGTATAAAAACACCCATATCCATGTCCATTCTGAATTACACATTATTACATATGTGTATGAGTTGAGTATAAAAACACCCATATCCATGTCCATTCTGAATTACACATTATTACATATGTATATGAGTTGAGTATACATTTTTGAACACTCAACTTAAGGTAATATTAGTGTAATTCTCAACACTTCCAAGGAAAGAAGATATAAACTTTCTTTATCATTTGCTAATGATTATGCTTTTTTACTTATTTTCACTATTGATACATTTTGTATGAATAATACATATGAAATTAAGGCTAAAGCCTCAAATACTAAAGTAGTGTTCTTTTTCATGGCTATGTTTTTTTAAAAAATCCAAATGTGGAAAGAGCATGGCAAGTAGAGAAATGTGCTTTTACAATGTTATTACGTAGGTTTATAATCTTGAACTAATAAGTAGATACTAATCATTCAGGAGGTGCCAAGACCACTTTGAAAGATATTAATGTTGCAAATATTTTTGTTATTTCCACGCATTCATATCTAACAAAACTTTGAACTTCAAAACACATATGGATTATGTGTTTACATATATGTATAACAAATTTACATGTATTCACCTCCATTCAAATATAAAACAAATAAAAATGTTTTAGAGAAATACTGAAAAGGATACTGTTTATTGTATCTTCACTACTTAACATTTTTCAAGCATACAGGAATACAATAAATATCTGTAGACCAATTCGGACGATACAGCCAGGCACCTTCTGACTTTAAGCTTTCCAGGGCTATGGCAAATAACAAACCAATGACACAAAGCTTCATCTGATAGAAAGGAAGATAAAACAAAATTTTTGGCCTCACTGAAACTTAGGGACCATTAACTCCATAGCATTTTTAAGGTATCATTTCTTGTGTTCTTGCTCCAAGGTCTGGTCCACCACCACCACCATAATTTCCGTAAGACTATTGAACCAAGTTTGTGGGAATAAATTGTCCCATAAACCTGGTTCAATAGTCTTTGGTCTGATGCTGATGGGATCTGTGAAACCCATTTCCACCCCTGAGGGTTGACAGGACTCCCTAAGATGAATTTTTCATATAAACTTCATTTCAGACTTTATATTTTAGACCACATTGTTACCAAAGGTTTACCACATAGTCTATGAAACTTACAATACACAGAGTCATAACTCTACAAACTATCCTTAAAATCAATACCATTTCTGTGCTACAAGTAGCTTATTTGTAAGTCTTGCTATGAAAATAAATTCATTTGAGGAATTCTTAATGAAATTCACATAATTAATTTCTCCACATCCACACCAGCATCTGGTGTTTTGGGACTTTGTGATGCAGGAGAGAAGGGAACATTTCTACAATGTTGGTTGGACTCCAAACTAAAACAGCCTTTTTGGAGAGAAGTATGGATTTAAAGATCTAAAAGTAGACCTTCCATTTGACCCTGAAATCCCATTACTAGTTACCTACTCAGAAGAATAAAACTCATTTACCATAAAGACAATTGCACTAGAATGTTTATTGTAGCTCAATTCTTATGAGCATGCAATTATTTACATATTGATTTGGTATTAGTATGGAGTACACTGGATATTCATTTTTCCATTCTTGTGATACTTTACTAAGAAGCATGTATTTCAACTCCATCCAGGTACATGTAAAAGATGTAAAGTCTCCATCTTTTTTAATGGTTGAATAATATCCCATGGTATGTACGTATCACAATTTGTTGAGCCATTCGGTTGATGGGCACTTAGGTTGCTTCCACGACTTGGCAGTTATGCAACCTAAGTGCCCATCAACCCATGAATGGCTCACCAAACTGGGATACATACATACCATGGAATGTTATTCAGCCATTAAAAAATGGAAACTTTACGTCTTTTACATGTACTTGGATGGAGTTGAAATACATTCTTCTTAGTAAAGTATCACAAGAACTGAAAAATAAATATCCAATGTACTCCATACTAATATGAAATCAATATGTAAACAATTACACGCTCACAAGAACAAAAAAATACTAATATAGTCTGGGGTAGAGGAAAGTGGGAGGGGGCGGGGGGAGGAGGTATGGCGGAAGGAGGGAGGGCATGAGGCGGGATCTCACCTAACGTGCACATAACACGCCCACTGGGTAAGGGGCTGTCTACAAATGGAACTGTACCCTGGAAGTGAGAACAATGTAACTTAAATATTGTACCCTCGTATTAATTTGAAAAATAAAAAAAAAATAAATTCACATAATCAGGACTTCAGCTAAAGTATACATTAATGGACTAATCCAAGTAACCTTTTACTGTGCTCATAAACATGGGAATTATATGCTCTGTTGGCCCCTTTAGATTCCTTCACTCTCGTGGTTTTTTATCCTGGTCTATCCTAGAGGCCGATTTCCACGGACTGCATGAGATAGTTCTCTGCTTCCTGTTGGGCTCCAGTTGGGTCCAACAAAGAAAGACTCCAGCAGGAAATGGGAGGGGACAGAACCAGGACTGTAATGCTCTCCCTTCATTCCCTCCCCACAGGCCACAGTGGGCCCTGCCACCTGCTACCTCTTCCCCTCAAGGCTGACTCCTGACCAGGGTCTCCTCCTCCAAGGTCATCACCAACACAGGCCACCAGTCCCTTCTCCACTCGTTTAGGCTGAGGGGTGGCAGAGGTGGTCTCTGGTGGGCTTCTCTTAACCTGTCCATTAACCGTCTCGGTACGTTTCCCTGATCAGTCCTTTTGAGAGCGCCATCTAGTTCCTCCAAGGATCTTAACCATAATGAAGTGACAACTGTACATAAGTGTCTTCCAGAATTCCTCTGATTCCTTTGCATTTGAAAAAAGAAAAAAAAAAATCATTTCTCAGACATCTCAGACTCAGTAAGAGAACAAGTTTAGGATTATGATAATTTCTTACGCTTACATATATACTTCATATATGAAAAATTCTTATATGTCTGCATACCCAGGAAAATATATTATGCATATGTGGTAAGTAAAATAGTTTAAAAACAACTTTTTTCTGCAAATGACAAGTGGACTAAATAAGTGATATTAAAGTCACAAAAAGCCACCTGCATTTAAAATGTTAAGCAGCTGGGGTAAATAGCTCATACTGTTGAATGCTTGTTTAGTAAAATATGAATATTAACATAACATTTATATAACGGATGGGAGAAAAATTGAGTTCTTCAAGTGAAAGCAAGATAAGAATAGCTGCTGGACAGTCCCTAGAGGAGCTGGTACATCTAAAGTGAACAGAGAGAGCTCAATACAAGGCCAATAAGAATTGAGCTTTCATATTTTTAGGAACAAAATTGCAGGGAAAGATGAGACCATCTTATGAGGTTCACGCAGAAAAGTATCAAAGGTACTATTCAACAGCACAGATTACACAAATTTCTCTCTGCAAAATATAAAATTATTTACCAATTTTGTAATTTTGAAAATGTTCCTTTGTTCTTTGCCTTACACTTCCAACTTCAAGGTACTTAAATTTTGCTATCTCATTACAGATAAATTTCAAACTGCTAAGCAGTAATTTGTAATAATATGAGTACCTTTCCACAAGGGCCAGTCCAGCACACTATTGGAAACTACTTACTCTTGGTAAGATCAATACTTTTGTTTTTCCAACTTTCCCCTGTGAAATAAGATTCCAATATTCTCTCCTACTTAACCACAGTTTCCTTTTACTGAAATGGTTGAATATATTGTACAAATGCCTATTCTGCTGTACTAGAATAGGTTGAAAAACTGAGATATACAATTCCTGTTAATTAGCTATGTTATCTCTCTAGGAGTGATTTACTGAATTTTTTTCTTGACATGTTAAAATCAATGAAAATATTCCCATCTAGAACTCAGAAGTGCAACATCTATTTAGTTCAGGTTTTATTTGGAAACATTTATAATATACAAAATAATTTTTTTTGGAGACAGAGTCTCAAGCTGTCGCCCTGGGTAGAGTGCTGTGGCATCACAGCTCACAGCAACCTCCAACTCTTTCGGCTTAAGCAATTCTCTTGCCTCAGCCTCCCAAGTAGCCCACAGGAGCCCACCACAATGCCTGGCTATTTTTGTTGGGGTTTTTTTTTTTGGTTGTAGTTATCATCAATGTTGTTTGGTAGGTCCAGGCAGGATTCCCCTTGAGCTACAGGCGCCAAGCCCAAAATAATTTTTTAAGGTTAATGCTCTGAAATATCTGGAATGGATAAATTGATATTTAAAAAAGATTTACATTCCATTACATCTTTAAATGTGGCTCAAAGTTTTGCTTATAAACAACTAATATCATAGGCTCTAGTATTTCTAAAGAGATTATTTCTGTTTTGTTGCCCAAAATTAGAAAACTACATTAGTTTTTGCTTTTGATAGGAATTATCATAGCTCTGTATAAACTAGTTATAAAATTTGCATCGGGAAAATTTCTGAACTACATTATTTATACCATAGACAATGATCTGTTGTTCTAGAAGATGTAAATAATTCCCAAGAGAGTTGTATATAAGTTTGTTTAAAAATGAAAAATGGTATTAAAAAAGTTTCAACACATTTTCCAATGCATGGACCCTTGAAATATCTCAATCATAAGGGAACCTTATTAGGAGACAAATTCAAAGTACTGGTAAGTAAATATTTCATTTTGAGGATTTAAGCATATACTTTCTGATGAGTTCTACATAAAACATACAATTCTGATGCATATTAGAAGAAAAGGGGCTAAGCTTGCCCTATAACTCAGAATGTCGCATCAACCCTTCTAATAGTTCTCTGTTTCTCTACTATTTAGGGCAGGCGTCCTCAAACTTTTTAAACAGGGGGCCAATTCCCTGTCCCTCAGACTGTTGGAGGGCCGGACTATAGTTTAAAAAAACAAACTATGAACAAATTCCTATGCACACTGCACACATCTTATTTTGAAGTAAAAAACAAAATGGGAACAAATACAATTCACACCAACACATGTGGCCCACGGGCTGTAGTTTGAGGACCCCTGATTTAGGGGATGTGGTGGCTTTTGCACACATGATTACATGGTTTCCAAGGAGAGGAGAAAGGGAGGGACGGAGTGGGGAAGGACAGGTGCGTGGGAGTGAGAATGAGAGGGAAGAGGGAGAGGGCAGAGAGGCTAGAGAGGAGGCACTCCCCTCCAGCTCACACACATAATAAACAGCACATTAACCTATAAGGGGATTTAAACATTTTCTGTGCTGCATTTTCATTTCTCGTAAATCCTATTTTCACTAAGCTTCTCTGTCATGGTTTTTATCTTCAAACGGAAGGAAATAAAGGGGTCACTGCATTTGAGCTTGAGTTTTCAAGGAGTCATGAAAGCCTGAGCAGACTGAGAAAGGTGTGAACTGCCAGTCACAGAAAAGCCGAGATAGGGCAGACAGGAAGCTACAAGCAAGCAAGAAAGCACAGAGGTGCCACCCTGCTTCTCTCTGTAATTCTAGGGGACAGTTCCCCGCCCGTGGGTTCTACAGCAAGGTACATGGTCAAAGCCAGTTAAAAATAGTTCCACAGAGTATTTGGTTTGAGAAAGAACATACAATAGTTGTCTTGAGTCTCTTTCTCTCAGCAACCTTGTGACATGGAAGGGATTCCAAGTCCCAGTATTACCCAGCAAGAACATGGGGGTCGTCTGCCACACACACCATGCTGAAGGTCTAGTTGTCCTGCAGGCATAGACGCCCAAGGGTGGGTCCGGGACAGAAGCAGGATCCAGCTGACATGTGGGGCCCCCTAGTGGAGGCGAGACCTCAGGTGAGTCTGAGTCAATAGCCACTATCAGACCTTGACCATGGCAGTAGTCATTCTAGGTACTGCCATGGTCAAGGTGATACATTTTAGCACCTCTTTGTTATATAGAATATAACTTTTAACTAAAAATCATGTTATAACTAGGATTATAATTGGAGTTATTTAACAAAAAATTACAAATATTGTACGAACATTTTTTCACAAATATTCATTATTTACCTGGAATCCGAATTGAACTACGTATCCTGTATTTTACATGGTAATCCTACTTATAATTACGTAGCAAGTATGAACTTTTCCTATCATCTTTGGGAAGCATGGTCATATTAGTTACATTAGATAAGGCATGGTTATTTTTTCTCAAGTGATTTGGTACTCATTACATTTTTATTCTATGCACAAAATGAAGGAAACATAAAATACGCCTTTCCCTCTGATTTATAAGTTAGAAAGTTACATCACTTTATTTATAAGTTAAAAATCAGAGGGAAAGGCATATTTTAACTTATAGATCTTTAACTTATAAATGAGAAGGAAAGAAAAGAAGCAAACGCCAGCAGCTGCCAATGAAGAGGCTTCATCCTGCATGAGATTCTTCAACACTGAGGAGAATGAAACACATAAAACATGTGACACAAATAACCTATGTTTGAAATGCTGTGTTTCTTATGGAGTGCTCAGACTAGATAATTCGTCTGTCTCCTTGTCCAGACTTTATGACTGGGACAAATGAAAAGAAAAAAAAAATAACAGGATCAGGCGTGTGTGGTAGTGACTGTGTATATGTGTATCAGAATACATGTGTGTGTGTGTGTTCTCAGATAAGTCTCTTGATGGAAAATTGGGAAAGAAGGCAAGAAATAAGCTTCTAGAAATAGGTGAAGAACCTCCTTCCTTCCTTTTGGGTCTAACTTTAAACTAGTGACGAACCCGCTTAGGGAGGGCAGGGAGAGCCCACCTAGGTTCGTGGCCCGTAGCAACAACTAGCAATTGCAAATTCCAAGACCCATGCAGTTAAGGAGAGCTCAGGCAGCAAACTTCCCACAGGAACCTCAGACTCCAAGGCAGCACGTTGTTTCCCTCCTTTTTGTCTGAGGGTACAAGTCCCTTGGATATTCTCATCACGGAGATACTGAAGAGCAGGGCGCACCCCAAGAAATGAGGGAGCATCGTCCATGAACGGGAGTGCTTGCCTGACCTGGGTCTCACGCTCAGAAGCTGGCCTAAAATACTAAGGTAGGGCCACTTGTTTTTACTATAGCTCATCAATCGTAAGTGAACAAGCAATTTAAGTGATTCTCTGACATTAATTCCTGGTTTTTCCTAAGTAAGAATGGGAAGTGCCATCTCCTAGGTGAGGTTTTGCCTCAGTTTTCTCATATGTCAAATGTGGCTTTTTATGTTTCTGAACTAATAGGGTTTTGGGGGGGAACCATAAGAGATAATGCGTAAAAAACTTTGATCATTGATCACGGTGCCTTCTAAATAGATTAATGAAACTGGTACAATGGTAATAATAATATTTATTATTATTATTTCATAGTTGACACTATAAAGTACTGTGATAAACTGGAATCTAACAAGGATAAGAAGCCAGAGGGCCTGAAACTTGCAATGGAAATTCAGCTAAAACTGAATCCATCAGTCAGGGTGCAGGCAAATTTCATCAGGTGATTTGAATGCTTTTCTACATTTCTCGTTCAACCAAGAACCATTCTCTATTTGAATGGAGCAAAAGACAATTTTTTCCTGACGCAAAAGACACCTCACTCTCTCACTCATTCAATATTTATTGATTATAACTTTCTACCAGTTATAAATACCACAACCAGCGTCTTAAATACCTTAAATGGTCTCCTTCATTCCTTTCTCTGCTCTCCCCGCAATGCCCCCACCCACCTTCCCACCCTTGCAACACAAAAGCCAGAGTGATCTCTCTTAAACACACACACATATATGTGTGTGTGTGTGTGTGTGTGTTTGTGTCTATATATATAAATCAGATAAGGACAAATCCCTGCTTAAAATTGTCTAGCTTCATCTCAGAGAACTTCAGATAGAATCCCAACAGAGTGCCCTGGCTTATGAAGCCCTGCTTGGCTAATCTCCTACACTGACCTTTCCTAGCCTGCTATTCAGCTCTGCCCAGGGTCCACCACGCTGGCCTCCTTTTTACTCCTCAAACACCCGACGTGTTCTCCCTAAGCTCAGAGTAACTTGCCCTGCCTGGTCCACCTTGAGCCGACACGCAACCTCCTCGGAGGAGGCATTATACATTATCCACTTTCACAAGAGGCAGCTTTCCTTCTAACTGTATCACACTTTAAAAAGCATTTCTCTACGTCTGTTTCATTCTTTCTGTGTTAAGGATTTGATCTCTGTCCTTCTCCTTAACACAAAAGCGCTTACTGGAACTTGACCGCTCTATCATCGGCACCTAAGTCGAACTCAACAACTACTAGTTGAATGAAAAAAAAAAAGAAAATCATATGCTGTGTCTTTTGGACCTTTACTGGGATCTTTTCCAACACAGCTTTCTGGAGTAGTTTATAGATAATATGTGTTTTCATATAAAAATAAAAACAAAAAAATAGCTTACCAGCTCTAGGAAATTTTTAATTACCCTTTCCTAATTTACAAAACAAACACGGAATTAAGATGATTTGAATCTAAAATGGTTTACTATTTAGGGATAAGATAAAATCCTTCTTATTTGAACTTGTATAAATCTAACAAGCAAGTAAACTAATAAGAAAACAAATGAGGGAAAACCCACGTGATGAAACTGTCAGTACTGGAGATCGACAAATTTGTATATTTCTACCTCTGACGCACTGGGCTCTCGCCCTCTCACCCTGGTTGCTACTCTGCGTCCATCACTTTTCCTTCTGCTGTTCCTCCATATAAATAACATCAAACTCACTAATCTCCTACGTAATCCCAAGTTTCTTACAGTAAATACCAGCATCCTCGGACCCCTCAGACATAGAGGCTGACATCTTCAAAAACAATTCCTCACACACCTCCCATGTCCTAAATATCCAAGTGATTATAAAATCCTGATGCAGCTTGTAGGTTCTTTCTTTGCTTTTGTTTGCAAAAATTACCCCTTTTTATCCAGTGTGGTATTTCCGTGGTGGTAATTAAGCCTGTCTGCACACAACACAAATACTCTCTGCATTCAGCAGCAATTAAATTGTTCATATCCATTTCCTAAATCTAAAACCTAAAATGGCTCTACTTCTTATGTATCAAATTAAATGAGATATTTAAGGTCTTTCAGCTTTTTTTTTTTTGAAGCATGATCTTGGTCTGTCAGTTTTAGTTGAGTGCGGTGGCACCATCATAGCTCATTACAAACTCCGAGGCTAAAGAGATCCTCCTGCCTCAGCCTCCCAAGTAACTGGGACTACAGGTGTGTGCCACCATGCTGAGCTAAGTTTTGTAGTTTTTGTAGAGATGGAGTCTTGCTTTGTTGCTCAAGGCTGGTCTTAAAATCCTGCCCTCATGTGTTCCTCCCTTCTAAGTCTCCCATGATGCCAGGATTACAGGCGTGAGCCACCACACCCGGAAGTTTTTATTTCTTTATCCAGCCACGTCCCTGCTTCTCAGAGCTCAGACAATGGAGCACAGATGAACTGAGAGACTATGTGGAAAATCCACATATCAAGCCATGCACGTCTCAAAGGTATAGACACTGTTTATGACTTCATATAGGATCTGGTGCAGTTAAAGTTGTTATGTGTGTTATTAATGCATTGAGCTTAACCGAGATTATATTCTAAGTGTTTCAAATTCTAAGTGGAGCAGAATGTAATGGGAGAATATGCTCAGTGACACGTTTCTATTTGTTAAATAAGTGTTCATAATTTCCATCCTGAAATACAGAAGCCTCCTTTGTGGTATATAAGAAAAGTCATTCCATTGTAATGAGAAATAGCAAATTGCCACCATCATGTTACATAAAGGCAAATGTGTATATAATATAAGCCAGAAAATGATATATGAACCACCATAATCACCTGAGCAGGATAAACGATGAATTAATAATGAGGCATACAGTAAGAAACAGAGGAATTTCCATTTCATTTGAAAATGTAATAAAGTAACTTCTAAGTTAAATCATCGCCTATTGCACGGCAGAGCGCTTCTTAAAACTGCTTGCCATTTCTCCCTGCTCTTACGGTACAACGCAGAACTCTCATGATCCTCTGAAATTCCTGTGGTAACTATCTAACCTATTGTTTCTAATATGGACATCACAGCAACAATAACAGGTGCAAATACCAATACTAGCCCTTCAGTGCACCCCACAATATTAATAATAATTAATACAAGAGACAAAGATAATTGCATATGTTCATGTAATTCTTGTACATATGCAATTCTACTATAAGAGTAATTCTACTATGTCACTGGTTATCTTATGGCACACAGAAAAAACTATATTAGTAAAAAGTACCTTTTTATTATATAAGAGATATGAGATGAACTCATTTGCTACTATCGAGATTACTTTATAGAAATGTGCACTAAATTATTATTTTATGCAATATTATGAGCCAAATATAATTTAGTTAAATGCAGACTAGGAAAGAAAACTATATATTTCCTTGAATAATTACAAAATAAAATTTGAAACCGCTCCTGTTTCAATGTATTCTATAAAACGGAGCCATCTAGCATTTTTTATTCAAAATAAATTCTTGTTCATTATTCAATTTTTATTTATGTTAAATACATCTTTTAAATTCCACTGACTTTATGTCATTTAAAAACCAGTCCTATAATTTAATATCTAAATTGCGAGTAACTTTAGGACAGGCTGTACTTATGTCATGAGCTATCTTTCCCGGACAGTACAACAGACTAGGGTATGTTTTCATTAGTCATTCAGTTATTTCTTAATCTTACCCTCCTCTTCATTTTGTAACAATATTAAATAAGATCTTGGGGAAATTTTTGGTCGTTGTTACAGTACAGCAGAGAGAAGGGATCGTCACAAAAACACGTCTTAAGGTGAAATTTCCTCCTCCTGCCCTCTTTGGTGTTGTCCCTGACTTTGTCTATTTACTTATTATTTCCCCAGAGTGCCTGCACGGGGTGTGGAATAATGAAAGAAAGTGAAAGCAAATTACAGTTTCCCCGTGGATCGATATAAAAGTAACCTGGATTATTCACCTTTTAAGGACTTTTTTTTTTTTTTTTTTTTTTTGCAGTTTTTGGCCAGGGCTGGGTTTGAACCCACCACCTCCGGCATATACGGCGAGTGCCCTACTCTATTGAGCCACAGGTGCCGCCCCCACAAGGACATTTCTTTATGGACACAGGAGCAAAGGCCTGTCCTCCCCTCTCTCCGCCCCCCCCTCCTCTCTCCTTTGGCATCGCAGCTCCAGAGACCACACTCATGACTAACGCAGCCTTGAACCGGTCCCGGCTTCTCCTGCCTCCTCCATTCAGCTTCCTCTTTCTACTTGCCACTCCAAAACCCTTCCAAAGGCAGAAAATGTATATAAAAACATACAACAGCCATCACCGTAACAACTAGGAAGGACCCTGGAAAAATTAAAATGTAACTGACATACCATCCAGCAGTCTCTCATTTCTGGATACAAAGTTCTGACAATTAAGGTTGTGAACTCATTCTACACCTCATCCCTGGATGTCACTGCGATCACCTCCTAACTGCTCCCCTTGGGAAGCCGAGCACTGGCACCAATGACCAGTCCACCCTTCAAAGCAGTTTTGCAACTCTTTCTCTGGAATGGCCATCAAAGCTGTCATCTTACAACGGTCTGATGATTAAGTCAATTCATCCTAGAAAAAATGCTTTCAGGGGTAGAGTAGTTGCTGGCTTCATCACCTAGCTTCCTGGGGGAGTACTTCCAAGGTGACTATATATATTCAACAATGATGTATTTAGCAGTTTTTCTCGGATAAGTTTATGAACTTAATTGTCCCACCTCGTATATTTCCAAAGGAAATAAAAATCACTA
This sequence comes from Perodicticus potto, assembly GCA_963574655.1. NCBI lineage: Eukaryota > Metazoa > Chordata > Mammalia > Primates > Lorisidae > Perodicticus > Perodicticus potto. Next base: position 12,190 of record CAUYRH010131455.1, on the reverse strand, counting down.
TCTCAAAGATATATCTGAGCTCCTATATTCATTGCAGCATTACTCATAAGAGGCAAGATATGGAATTGAATCTGCGTGCCCACTGACACAGAAATGAATGAAAACATGTGATGTGGTAGAGATACTAAGGGAATATGGCTGAGGCTTTAAAATGTCATGTGTTGTAGATACTCAGGAGAGTATGGCTGAGCTTTAATAACGTGATGTGGTAAGATACACAGTGGAGTACAGCTGAGCCTTAGTAATGTGATGTGGTGTAAATACTCAGGGGAGTATGGCTGAGCCTTATAAATGTGCTGTGGTATAGATACACAGGAGGGTACGACTGAGCCTTAATAATGTGATGTGGTGTAGATACACAGGGGAGTACGGCTGAGCCTTAATAATGTGATGTGGTGTAGATACGCAGGGGAGTAGGGCTGAGCCTTAATAATGTGATGTGCTGTAGATTCACAGGGGAGTAGGGCTGAGCCTTAATAATGTAATGAGGTGTAGATACACAGTGGAGTACGGCTGAGCCTTAATAATGTAATGAGGTATAGATACACAGGGGAGTACGGCTGAGCCTTAATAATGTGGTGTGGTGTAGATACACAGGGGAGTACGGCTGAGCCTTAATAATGTGATGAGGTGTAGATACACAGGGGAGTATGGCTGAGCCTTAGTAATGTGATGTGGCGTAGATACACAGGGGAGTAGGGCTGAGCCTTAATAATGTGATGTGGTGTAGATACACAGTGGAGTACGGCTGAGCGTAAAAAATGAAGGAAATCTTATCATTTTGGGTAACATGGATGAAGCTATAGAGAGTATCATATGCATGAGCTCACCTATGAGACGTCTAAAATGGGCAAAGTCACAGGAGCAGAGGACAGAACAGTGGTTTCAGGGGCTGAGGGCTGGGAGTGGAGTGTTGGGATGACTTTTGTAAGAGGGTTCAAGGTTCCAGTTAGACGGCATGAATGGGTTTGGGAGATCTATTACACAGTACAGTGACTATAGATAATAATAATATATTGTATACCCCATAAATTAACAGAGTAGATCCTAAACATTATCACAAGAACAACAACAAAATAAGCCTGTGAGTTAATGGACAGGTTAATTAGCTTGACTTAACCATTTCAGAAAGTATACACACATCAAAGCATCATGCTGGCACCATAAACATATACAATTTCTAACTATGCCTCAACAAAAATTAAATGTAAAAGAGACAGCAGAATACTTTTATTAGAAATTTTGCTGAGTTTTACAGTTACCTCACAAGTGTACAAAAAAGTGAACCCCATTTCGTCTGACTTAAATGCATTAAAAGTTCCTTCATATCTGTTTTCCATTATTGTATCTTCTAAGAACAGAATGCTTCTCCAAGTCAAAATAGAAAGCAAACATGTGTATAAGAAAATCAACAAGTCTATTTCCAGTTGCGTGTGCACATCCCTACTCCACTATAATTGGGTGCAACCAATTTTAGACTTCAAGAACATGGAACCAAATAATGAACTAAGGTTTAACTTATTTTATTAATTAGCCTGAGGGTGGCAGGTTCGAACCCGGCCCCAGCCAAACTGCAACAACAAAAAAATTAATTAGCATGTTATAACCAATTACGTTACAGAAGGATGCTGTAAGGAGACATGAATAATGTGAAATAAAAGTTAATTTGAGTACATTTGAAGAGCATGCAACTCTAAAAGTGTTATTTGAAATTTAAAAATAAAAATTTTGTTTTTGTTTCCATTCTTGGAAGCGTATCTTCCAAATACTTTCACTACCTGTACTTCCCTGGTTTAATCTGAAGAGCTGTGTCAATAATACGATACATCTTTCAATGCATTCTGCAGCGTGCCTTGTTCTGTAATTAAGATTGGCTTTGCTCACAATTAGCTCAAAATGCAAACATTTTACTGGTGACTATATTCACAGTGTTTTAGTCACAGACTCTTATAGATGATATCACTACAATATGTTATAGATCATTTCTCCTCATTGATTGGTCATGGCAAAAATCTTCACTGAACATCTCTGCCCTTGACTGGAGATGATGGAATGAAAATGTGTCTGCACGTTAACTTCTTCTTCTTATAATCAAGTCCCATTAAAACAAAAATACCAGACTGCTATCACCGAACTGTCAGCACATCTGAAGATGGAGATACGGACAGGACTGGGAAGAGATCCTTTCTCCAAGAATAGAAAAGTGGACTATACCAGCTGACGTTTACACAGAAAAATCAACATGCCTTCTGCGTTGCATTCCCCTGGTTTCCAATCCCCTGAGACAAGCTTTTGCCTAAGAAGGTTTGTAGAAAAATCCCACATCAGGGTTTGTGACAAATAACTGGAACTCCCATTGATCAGCTGATTTCTTTTCAGAAGTAAGTCTACCATTACGCAGACGTGTTTACGAAAACAACACTCATGCCGTGAGGTTATTATACTCATTAAGTGTGCGCAATTTACAATTATGTGTGAAGCCCAGGACAAACTGTGCACTTTCACAATTACCAAATCTTCAGGTGGTCTGGGTCTTTGAGTCCAGAGTTCAGAACGCTAGAAACACAGGAGGGATCAATTTAAGTAACACGATATTGATAAAATTCTATAGTAAATATCATCCTCCAAACAAAAGCAGCAGTAATGATAATGATTACAGTTCAAGCTTTATTTGGTATCAATGGGATGCTAAGTGCTATCCTGAGAAGAGAGACATAAGGCATAAAATCTAAATAAGAGATTTACATACACAATTTACATACACACTCAGTTTGTGTGCACAGATTTACGCACACAACTGAGATTCCCCATACACACATGGACACACACATATCCACACACTGCACACACATACTCATGAGTACACACACACATATAGACATATACGTGCACACTCGAGGCACAGACACACATGCGTGTACACACACCAACACAGGCACACACAAAGAGACACACACGTATGCACAGTCACAAAGGGACAGGTGCTGACACAGACACACACGAACACACATACAAATGCACACGCTCACACGCACACTGACAAGCCCCCAGACACACACAAGGTTAAAGGACAAGGAGAGGCGGCCGACAGCAGGAAGAACCGGCACGTGCCCAGGCAACTTGCTTCTCGAGGGAGTGCGCTTCCGGAAGAAGTTTGTTGAATGTTTCAGATAATGACAAAGCTTTGCGCTGAGTCTGACAGGGAACGTCCCTAGGGAAAGCGCGGTGGGAGAGGCAAGGAGAGACAGCGACCCCACGACTGCTGCTGCCCCTGTCCACGTGCTAAGTGCAGAAGAAGAGCTGTCCCCAGGACACAGAGAGGCTGCTATGGTCTGACTGTCGTGTCCCCCAAGATTGCTGTGCTGAGGTTCTAACTCCCAGCGGTGATGCGATTGGGGGGTGAGGCCTTTGGCAAGTGATTGGGTCAAGAATGAGAAGTCCTCCTGATGGGGTCCTGTGTCCCCACAGGGAAGCCTGAGAGCGACCCTTGTCCCTCCTACCACGTGAGGGCACGGCTCTCAGGGGCCTTGTAGAAGTAGGGAGCAGGACCTGCCCAGACTTCAGATCTGCTGGTGCCGTGACTTCTGAGTCTCCAGAGCTAAGAGCAACAAACTTCTGTTGTGTGTAAACTACCCAGTTTAAGTTATTTCATTACAGCAGTTTAAACAAACTAAGACAGTGGCTAAATGCGTTTCAAATGCATGGTTATAGACGAGATTCCAAGGAACACGATGAAAAAAAAGTACTGAGGAAGGTAATAAAAAACAGGCAAACCTACGAGTCAACTCTCCTGGCTCAAAGAATTTAAAAGCTGGGACATTTCTTAATGGCTCAAGTTACTTGGGCATAGAGTTAAAATAATTGCTCAAGCTCCCAAGAGAAACCCCCTTTCCAATGCTTAAATGCTATTAATCTGGATTTCTTGAATTCTGATTGGAGGGTTTCATAATCTTCTAGCAGAGGGATTAATCACTTAATACCCTCCATGAATGCTCTCTAAAAACATTTTTAAAGCCAATGCAATTCACTGAAGCTTTTCATAAAAAATAAAGACCAAAAACCTAGCACAAACAGGACAGGAGCTTTCTATCATTTACAAGAATGTGCTGAATAAACATGCCATTAAATACCCATGACATTTAGAATTTTTAATACCGAAATGGAAAGAAGCAATAATGTAATCAAAATATTCACAGAAAGCTGATGTCTGAGGATATGATTTGTAAATATTCTTAATTTCATAGCCCAAGGAATAGTTTGGGGACACACACACACGGATACACAGCACAGTCTATGCAAGAATCCTAATAACTAATATACCATTTAATCAATGGTTAGTAAATGACTACCATCTGATGGGACTTCTGCTAGATTCTGAAAGCATCTGATTAAAAAGAACACAGGACACACGGGTTCGTAAACCTTCTGGTAGTGGGAAATAGAAAGAAAGAAATAGATGATTAAAATCAGTGATAAGGAACACGGGGGTGTGTAACACCTACTAAAAGAGATGTCCTATTTACCTGTGTAGTGACTGACAACTAGCCAAACAAGAGAAGGAGAGAGGAGAGCAGATGTCTCCTCTGTCCAGGCAGAAGGAAGAGCAGGTGTAGGCCTCCAGAGACACCCAAGGGCACAGTGGAAGAGCCTAAGGGCGTTCACTGTGGCGTGAACAGAGACATGAGGAAGGCACATCAGGGATGGTGTCATAGGCCACAGTGAGATGAAGGCTCTCGAGCTGTTCCCGAGAGTTTGAGAGAGAAGACAGACTGGAATTTTATAGGATGATTTAGTCTTCAAGACGGTCAGAGAAGACTAAAGACACAGTGACGTATTGAATAGCCATTTCTATTTCCAGTTCTTAGGATACACATACACATACACGGGCAAAGTGCAAAACACTTTCAAACATGTGCTTATCAAGAACAGAAAGGGCTACAGCTGGAGAGGGCCATTAGATCAAAAGATGTCTTACATTTTATTTTTGTGGACCATTTCACTGGGCATGAAAATGAGGTGAAAGATAATTAAAGATTGGGAGAAAGCATAAGGGTCAATTAAATAGGGCCTCCAGGGGGGATGTGATTCAGAGAAAAGCTGGAATGAATGCAGATCAAGCAGGGGTAGGTGCACCATTATAATTCGACGGGATGAGTAAATACGTGTTCGCATACCAGTAAGATTGTTGGTTGTTTATTAGAAAGCTGAGCAACCCTTGTTACGTGTTGTCATGGCAGAAAAGGAAGTGAAAGTATTTCCTCTGAGTGACGAGGAATATGATAGTTCAGAGCTAATGGGAATAGAAGAGGCTTGAAAATAAACTAGTAAGGTATAAAAATATTTGGGGGGAAGCATTTCTGATTAAAAACATTTCCAATAAAATATTTATAAGTGTGGTGTGTGTGTTTGAGAGAGAGAGAGAAAGAGGGGTGGGGAGAGAGAGAGAAAGAGAGAGAGAGACAAAGTGACTGCAGTAGAGATATTCATCAGAAGCAAAGAGCAAAGTGCTCGCGTTACAACTCACTGCTACGTTTCCTACCAGTACATCCTATGAGTGATGCTATGGGGGGACACTTTGGAAATGTAAGTCAGACTCTTCTGTACTGTCCTCAGACAGGTTTCTTCTATTTGCACACACGTGTGAACATGCACCCACATGCAGAAGTAAGCCAGACTCTAAGTATCAACAGTGAAGCAGGCAGCACTGGGACTCTGGAAATTCAAAAGTGCAGGGTCAGGTTTGAGATGAGACTTCAGGAAGGACAGAAGAGGGCTCTTAAAACAATGCTTATGAAATATGGGAGACAATGCTTATGAAATATGGGAAACAGTGCTTATGAAATATGGGAAACAATGCTTATGAAATATGGGAAAAGGGCAATGCATTCGTTTAGATAGGAGTTGCTATTTTACTGGTGTTTTATGAGTTAAAAAGTAATAGATTTAGTGGCAAACAGTAAAAGCAAAAATGTCAATTAACATAAATTTCTCATGCCAATGAGTTTTCAAAATATCAATAAGCTCACAGTGCATTTTCTTCACTTATCCATGAAAAATATCCATGACAATAGTTACTATTTGGGGATATGTAAACATTAATATATGTTCACATACAAATACACTGAGCAAGCCCAGTTGGTAATTTTCTGCAAAGCAAAAATTAACGGACAAATATTTACTTATACTTGCATTAAAACTTATTAATACCTATATTTATCAATATATCAATATATGTAGTACATTTTTATTGATATATGATTGATATGTTACCATAGCTATCTCCCTATCATTACATCATCTCAGGGTAGAATAATATAATTTGACTCATTATCATTGATGTTAAGTTTTACCACTTGAGTTGTGCATATTCCTTTCCCTAACTATTTTCACCAAAAGATGGCTGATGTCTGAGTGATTCAATGATCACTTTAATAGTTGTAGAAGAGTATGTTTCTCTCTATCACTCGGTTTTCATTTTTATTACTTGTCATTCTTCAGTAAAGCAGAATTTTCTCTTCTCCCCTACATATTTTAGACATATATTGTGCCAAAAAGCAAGAAAATGCTTTAATGGGCCAATTCAAGACAACTTAATTATCAAAATGAACGATAGTCATTATAAATACAAAATTTAAAATACTTGCTAAATGCTATAAAAGAAATAAAAATTCATGGTTTAAATATAAACACTAATACGAAAGTAGCTTCTCTAATGATTTTTACCCACACATGCCATGCCACATCAAAATAGGGTTAAATTATTTAGACAAATTCTATGAAATGTATATTTTTATAGCAATTAGTCATATTCCAGCTAAGAACCAGATGTAATCAGTATATTGCTTTCACATTTCTTATTTTTTTTTTTTTTTTTTTTGCAGTTTTTGGCCAGGGCTTGGTTTGCACCCGCCACCTCTGCCCTATGGGGCTGGTGCCCTACTCCTTTGAGCCACAGGCACCACTTTCACGTTTCTTTTTGAGTCTTTTTCACAGGATGTGAAAAAGAAATATTACTTATTGTGTTGAAGGATCGTACAGTTCTAAGTACAGTGAGAAAGCTTAGTCATAGAGAATATAAATACACAGAATCCATCAACACCATCAAAACAGTAAGTATAAAAATTCTGAGCACAAGTTCTGCAGGCCAAGGTGACTGGGGCTTACACTTGTTTTGAAATTTTCTAGTCACTTATCAGAGGCCCGACATTCATCAATTAGACTAAGTAATGAATTATTTTTGAAAGTGAAATGCCAAGAACATTGACACATTTTAAATATTCGTTATATACTCGCCATTAATTATTATTATTACTATCAACTCTAAAACACAAGAACCAACAAAAAGTACAAGTAAAAATATGAAGAATAGTTAGAAAATGTAAAGAGGTGCAAACCATTCGGAAAAACTGATGAGCCTTAGAAAGTATAAAAACCAAATTTTAGGTGTTACCCAAGTTTAATTTATTGAGTTTGAAGTGCAATGAGTTAAATGGCATATTTTTATATCATAGAAACAAATTTGAATTTTGTATCTACCCTTCAAAACAAATTTGAAGTCTATAAGTCCTTCCCTTAAATTCTGATTTTTAATCTGGAGACACCACAGTCAGCATAAGTCTTTTTAGAAAATTGTCATTCCAAACTAGCTCATTCTTTTTTATATAAAAGAGATTAATGTTTTCATTATTTGCATGGATTTGAAAAAGATAAATGAGTCCAAATTGCCCATAATTTAACTTTTTGAATATAAATGACAAGTTATTTGCCAATACAGCTGCAGGTAATTTTACTGAAAGAGAAGGATTGCCAATATTTTATATTTTATGCTGCGGAGTTTACTCCCAAATGTTCTATGCATCTCATCTACCATCAGTTAAAATCCTGAGTGTCTATAATCATACTTCACGTCCCCATGTAAGAGCAAACTCCCACACTGATCAAGTATCTCTCAATGTACAACTGTAACTCTACACATCCATAAGGCATATGCCACATATAGTATAAAAGGATGGGGACGAGACATATTCAGAAAAAGAATTTATTGAGACATTTTGAGATGAATTATTTACATATGTTTCCATTAACAAATTCATGTTCACTTTATATATTAAACACACACTTAAATTTACAGACCTTCCACGAAGCAAAAGTTTTTTCTGAATGAAGAAATAAAGTTGGACAAGTGGTTTTTGCCCCTGGAAAATGGCTTTCAGTGGTAGGTTGCAATCCTGTGACATGTTGCAATTATTGCCAGAAGTACTCTTACTAGTTATGGTATTCTGTCCCTTTACATATTAATGAATTTCCACTAGGTTCTCGTTTTGTTTTGTTTCATGTAGCTACTCAGCACAAGTACTTAAAGGGGAATTCTAAATATACTTGAAAATGTCCCATGGCTATTTTCACACACAGTTACATATTATCTAAAAAACAAGGAAGATTTTGATAATAAATTGAATTAGCAGTTATTGACAAATTCCTTATTTCAAATGCTAAGGTATTTTAGTATTTGGTAATATTAAGACATAAATTCATTACATAGTCATTCTCTTTCTTTGGGTTTCTCAACAGATTTATGTCAATGTTTACAACTATGAGCTGTTAGCTCCTCATTTCTACAACAGTGATACCAAAATTTAGGTCACATTTCTACAATAGTGACACCCAAATTTCTGATGTGGTATCTACCATAAATTTGATTATTGTTAAAACAGAATGGAAAATACTATTCATAGATATATCAAAATCAGAATTATCTTGCATTTAACTTTTTAGCAATTAGCTCTTTACATAGATACATAAGAATATTAAAAACTAGTAATTAAAGACAGCAAGACTATATACATATACATATATATATATGCATGTATGTACACACACACACACACACACAGAGAATCAAGTCATTCAATGCCGTGTGGAGCAGCATGAAGCAGGTTTCCACGTGGAAAGTGCTAAGTCCAAGCACAAGGTATACATCATAGATGAAGGGAACACAGGGACCTGATTGCTACCCTAAACTTGAGGACCACAACCAAGACGATAAGGATTTATTCTGAGGCTTCATCCTGACAAGATGAAGGAGGAGAAAGGATGCTGCAGGTCAACATCTAGAGACCAATATCAACAACTCCTTTGAGCAAGACAGAAGGGTCAAAAGAACATAATTGCTAGATAGAGTATATAGTACAAGTGGCAGAAAGTAGCCTAGGAAAATGCTGGACATGCATATCTGAACGGTCTTGAGATCAAGCTAAGGAGTTTCCACTGTCTTGAGTACAGTCGTGTCCCATAACAGAATGTGGAAATAAACGGAGCAAACAGTACATTAACAAGATTCATCAAGTATCTGCTGAGGGTTGGCTTCATGTTATGAGGATGTAGTAAGAAATAGGAGAAATGGTTCTTAAACTCATGGAATTCACAATTAGTGGGGTAGAGAGATACAAATTAAATATTCACAGATACACATACATAATTAAAAATTGTGGTATGTCTTATAAGGGAAAAATACAAGTGCCTTCAAGACACTAAGCAATGTGTACAAAGGAGTAAACACAAATTAAATTTGCATTATTGAAAGATTATTTGAAATGCATAGTAAAAAATCTGTAAACATTTTTTAAAATAAAAAGAACATAAAACATAATTTCAAATGATGAGGTTTCATCCAATGATTCCCAAGATGTGCACATGGACCCTATTTTAGGGACAAAGAATAAACCAAATCAAAAACAACATTAAAGGTGATTTAAATTAAAAAATAAAAAACCAGGAAACACAAAGTATAGGCTGCTAACTCTGTAGGATTTGTATGCAATTTAGGATTATCCAAATCCTCTGATTTATTTTTGTTGTTCTCTTACTTCATTCTCTGCATGTTTCAGGGTAACCGTATTCTACTCGCAGCTTAAATGTTATGACCTTACTGAAATACTTTACTGAACTCTGTCTTCCTTCCAGCCCGAGCATTTTTTTCTTTTCTCTCAAAATACCTTATTGTCCCTCCCTTACGGTGCTCATCACATTCTGTGTTACACTGTGCACATTAGAGCCTCACCTCTGCAGCTGAGCTATCTCTTTGGATTACAGACACCTGAAGTGCTATTTAGAATGCATCAGTTAAAAAAAAAAAAAAATAGAATGCATCAGTTGTTAAAGGAGTAATTATTCTATACATCTCCTAGTTGTTGAGATGTCTATTATAAAAAGAATACATTTTCATCTGCATGTATTGGCACATGTCCAATGCATGTTCTGGTGGGCTTGAAGATTTAACTTTATCTGATTCAGAAATACCTCGTAAATTTAAGTTATCTATGCTACTCATGTTTGAAGGAATCACTGGGGGTAGATACAGCATAGCGTTAAAGATTTTTCCTTATAAGAAACACAGTTCGAAATAGGTAATTCATATTACTCTGAAAAAAAAGTAACATACTTTGGAAAAAAACAGATGTTCTATTGAATTTATATTCCCCGGACTTCCAATGTTCTTCAATTATAAAAATGTTTCAGAAAGTGTGAAAAACTTGAGATTCCCCAATGGACTACAGCTACCCCAAAATGTATATAATCTTTGTGAAAATGGTAAGAAAGGAAAAACCTAATTATTGAATTTTAAAAATTAAGCACTGTTATAATGTTTGTCATGGTTTTATACTATTTTTGACAATAACATAGTATGATGATGATTGTAATCAAATATTAGTAATAGTTGAACTTCATCTGGTATTGATGAAAGAATTTTTGTTTGTTTGTTTGCTGTAAGGACAGATTGAATCTGAATACATACATACATAATTTACCAGATAAGGGCGTTTAGGCAATTAATTTGAAAAGTTTACTTTTCATACCTTTCTTGTAATTTCAAAAGCTTAAAGTAGTCAACTGATTTTTTAATTAGTCTATTGAAAATCAAATAGTGGATCTGAGATACTTCATGAAGCTGTTGAAATTCACTATCCTCAGACTCAATACATGCTTTAAACCTTCAATCAGACAATGTATAGTTGTTTTTCTTTACCAAAATTCTAATTCCACATTAAATCCATGTTTTTTGTTTGTTTGTTTCATGTTCAACATTTCCCACAGACAACACAACATATGTTTTTAATGTTTTTTGGGGGGGGAGGGTGGTTGGTTTGTTTGTTTTGTTTTTGAGACACAATCTTACTCTGTCACTCTGAGCAGAGTGCTGTGGCATCACAGCTCACAGCAACCTCAAATTCTTGGGCTTGAGCAATCCTCTTGCCTCAGCTTCCTGCACAGCTGGGACTACAGGATTGTGCCACTCCACCTGTCTAGGTTTTCTAGTTTTTTAGTAGAGACAAGTGTCTGCACTCTTGCTCAGGCTCATCTTAAACTCCTGAGCTCAAGCTATCTACCCGCCTCAGCCTCTCAGAGTGTTAGAATTATAGGTGTGAGCCACCGCGCCCCGTTTAAGGGTCTTTCTTTCACTCTCTCCATTTTTTTTTTTTTTTTTTGTGCATCAAGCCCAGGGAAATTTCAAACTTGCTGCCCTGGTCCTGGTTTGCAGGGCCATTGCTTTAACTACTGAGCTATAGCACCAGCTACAACATAGATGTGTTTTTAAAAGAATAGATATCCCAGAAGAAAAAGCAATTTGTGATGATACAGACAGAGCAACACCTTTAAAACTGTGTGCGCTCTTGAGTCTCGCCCAGCCCTGCTCAGAGTAAGAAGCTGGACTGGGAAATCTTCCCAGAAGGTGACTCACAGGGCTGCATTTTCAAGCACAGCACGGGACTTAAAGGTTTATGCAATTTATCCCAATCTGGAGTAATTTATGCCTGCTATTTTGGTTAAGATATATGTTTTATATTATAATCAATTTGCAAAGCTTTAGCTTTTGCTGGATATGTTTATGTTTTTCTCCCTCAATGCAAAGAGAACCAATAAAAATGAATGTTCATCACTTAAAAGACATCATTTATTTTCCCCGCCACTTCCATGGCAATGTGTTAATGTGGTCCTTACAACATATCTGAGTGAACGGTTTCCAGAAGTCAAAACTATTATTTTTTTGTGTGTTTACATGGATGGAGCTGGAACATATTCTTCTTAGCAAAGTATCTCAAGAATGGAAGAAAAAGTATCCAATGTACTCAGCCCTAATATAGAGCTAATTTATAGCTTTCATATGAAGGCTAAAACCCAATTATAGCAC
>CAUYRH010131454.1:0-43523 GCA_963574655.1 Perodicticus potto | reverse complement strand
GCTGCAACCAAAAAATGGCCGGGCATTGTGTCAGGCTCCTGCAGTCCCAGCTACTTGGGAGGCAGAGGCAGGAGACTCGCTTGAGCCCAGGAATTGGAGGTTGCTGTGAGCTGTGATGTCACAGCACTCTATCCAGGGTGACAGCTTGAGGCTCTGTCTCAAAAAAAAAAAAAAAAAGTTCCCACTTAGGTTCCCAGTCCGGCCCATTTATGCAAATCAAGGATCGAAACTCACTAAGTTCTGATTGGATGATACCAGCTCTGATTGGCCGAGGTGATTGAGCTCTGATTTGTTGGTTCTCCGGAGCACTAGAGTCCCCAAAGTTGAATACAGATGGGGACTTAGGGAAATTGGAAGTACACATGTGACCTCTAGTCAGCAAATGGCCACTTGGCTTCACTCTAAGCTTAGCCACTTGGGGTCCATCTTGAAGGACTGGCTCTTTGAGGTTCACATTTGTTAACAAAACCCATTTGTAACTGCTGCTGGTCTGAGCGCATACTGAAGCCAACTTGAATCTATGTCTCCCAGATGCTCAAATTTAGCCCAAATAAACTCTCGACTTGCAATAATTTTGTTTCAGTATTTTCTTTCAGTTTGACAATCCCTGAGATAGAGCCGGGACCCCTTTTAGGGGGTTGCTGGTGGGAGGGGGAAGCATGGAAATTCAGGAAAATCTTGAGTCCCTTCAGGGGAAGTTCCAGGCACCCAGCTACCTGGAAAAGGGAATGAGAATAGTAGTGGCCCTTCAAACAAGCCAGTCTCAAGGTATTTTGATCCCCTATCGAAACTAAAAGATGGCATCTTGAATTTTTCTGGAAACCCCCAGAGGATGGGAAATACAGAGAAGCGGGTACTGAGGACCTAAACTCTGACAGCTGTTCTTTCTTCCAAATGTTTCCATGAGGGGCCTGGAGAGAGTCACGTGCCCTAATCCAACTGTAACCCATAGGCCCCCACATCAGGATATCCCACCTTTGGGGGCTAGGCCAATGTGTAAACTCCACGTACTAATTTACAATTTGGCCTGCAACTCTGCTTTCCTGAAATGTGCCCTGCCCTTAAAAACCCTGTTTGCTCCTAAGCACTAGCTGCCTGGTCTCCTTGCATGGTGCCAGGCAGTAAAATGCCTCTTTCTCCCACAGCAGCGCTCAGCTTCTGTGTCTGGCTTTCCTGTGCTGGTGAGCAGACCCCAGTGTCTCCCCAGTGTCACCCCAGACTCAGCGACACTTGAGTATTGAGAGAATAAAACCGAGGTTGCCCATTGATTGGGGTTCCTATGATGTGCCTATGATGTACCAGCATGGGGCTGGGCACTGGCCATCGCAGTGAGCAAACAGCCTCCCAGTGTTGGCCTTCCACGGAATGGTGACAAGTAGTGCTAAGACCAGGCACTGTCCCGTTAATCCTAACACATATGTATTTGTTTATTTCATAGCTGCCATTACCAAAACTGGTGAGAAGGTGACTGCCTTTACTTTGGGAGAGAGAGAATAACTCACACAAGCTGAAACAGAAAGAGAATGTATTGGCGCATTCAGCCAGCGAGTCCAGAGGTGGGCAGGTCTGACCCAGAGCCCCACACTGTCACCACAAGCCCCCTTCCTTGCTGGCTGTGCCTAGATCTCTTCATGCTCACAGGGCCGCTGCCTAGTGACAGGGCTCCAGCCACCCTACCCCCAATATGACACTTTAGCATTTAGGAAGCCATTCTCACCTTCCCCCCTGAAGCAGGTCATAAGCCCCTCTTGTGAGAGGTGCCTCCCTACAAGAGGGGAAAGGCAAACTTATCTCTGAAAACACAGGGACACCGACAGAAGACCCTGAACATACAGACCCTGCCAAGTTCCCGGTTTACTATCTTCAGATCTCGGGCCTGTGTCCTCCAATCATATTTCTCCATGACCGCCCGCTCTCCATCAACCCCCAGATTTACTTCTTCCTTTGAGTCTTCATTTCCTTACCTAGGCTTCTGTGTCACATAAAACTTGTACTAAATAATTTTTTTATGCTTTTCCCTTGTTAATCTGTCTTTTGTTAGAGGACCCTTAGCCATGAACCCCGCAATGGTGACCAAAAGATCTTTTCCATCTCAATACAGCGCTCCTAGTGTGTGAAGCTTCACCATTTAGGTTGGGGGACACAGAGGGAGGGCAAGGTTTTCTCTTGCCTCAGCCATGCAGGCAAAGTCTTACCCAAACTGCTCTCTCTGGTTGAGGAAAGCCTGTATCGATCGGCTTAGGTCTAGTCTCTCCTAGAACTTGAAGTAATCATCGTCAGAGGGGCGTCACTGAACCACACTGGGGTCTGCTCACCAGCACAGGAAAGCCAGACACAGAAGCTCAGAGCTGCAGCGGGAGAAAGAGGCATTTTACTGCCTGGCACCATGCAAGGAGACCAGGCAGCTAGCGCTTAAGAACAAACAGGGTTTTTAAAGGCAGGGCACATTTCAGGAAAGCAGAGTTGCAGGCCAAATTGTAAATCAGTACATGGAGGTTACACATTGGCCTAGCCCCCAAAGGTGGGATATCCTGATGCAGGGGCCTATGGGTTAAGGGTGGATTCAGGGATTCTTGGATTAATGGAAAGGAATGCTGAGATGGATGCGACTCTCTCCACGCCCCTCAAGGAGACATTTGGAACAAAAGACAACTGTCAGAGTTTAGTTCCTCAGTTCTCATTTTCTTTTCCAGGTAGCTGAGTACCTAGGACTTCCCTTGAAGGGGCTCAAGATTTTCCTTAATTTTGCTTGGGCGTGGTGGCTTACATCTGTGATCCTAGCACTCTGGGAGGCCAAGGTGGGTGGATTGCTTGAGCTCACGAGCTCAAGACCAGCCTGAGCAAAAAGCGAGACTTCCATCTCTACTAAAAATGAATCAACTGAGGCAGGAGGATCTCTTGAGCCCAAGAGTTGGAGGTTGCTGTGAGCTATGAAGCCACAGCACTCTACCCAGGGCGACAGCTTGAGACTCTGTCTCAAAACAAACAAACAAAAAATTTTCCTTAATTTCTATGCTTGGGTGCTCCCTCCCCACAGCAAGCCCCTAAAAGAGGTCCCTGCTGTCTTTTGACCACAGCTGCCTTTTCCTGTGCAATAAATTTATAACCATCCTTGTACATGGCCTGTGCAAGTAACACAATGTAGTTTATATATTATTGTTTTATCTTTTTTTTTTTTTTTTGTAGTTTTATTTTTTTGGCCACAGTCAGGTTTGAGCCCACCACCTCCAGTATATGGGGCCAGTGCCCTACTCCTTTGAGCCACAGGCACCACCCTACGTATGATTGTTTTATACCTTCCCTGTTTCCCAAGGGCTGGGGGTGACAGGAAAGCAGAGAGAGCCGTGGTGGTGACTTTTGAGGAGCACACACATCGGAGTGTCCAGATGGGTCAGGAAGGGGGTCTCTTCCTAGGTGAATGCTTCATCCCTCTAACACATGACAAGGACGTCACGGAGACGTCTCTTTCCAGCAGCACACGCTTGATTGTTTTCCACTGGTGCATTGTGGAGGTTTCTCTTTTCCTTTTGTGGCATGTAAACATCATTTTTTATTACATTGGTAGATCAGTTCCTCATGAAAGAGGGACAATTTGCAGGGATTCTGTTTCAAAAAGCAAATCTGGACAGGAGTAAGAGAAAATACTCCCCAGTTGGTCTACAGTTTATGACTGGCAGCGTAATTTCATAGCATTAAGAGATGTTGGGGAGGGGATATACCACCCTCCTGGCATTTGTGTTTGATGAAAATCTCATAGAAATTCTACAACGATAGCTTAGCAATATTAAAATACAAGCAATAAAGCAACAATACAGAATGATTGTGTGGCACAGAATGCAGGTGGGTCCTGCCATTCATAATAAAAGGAAAAAGAAATATAAAGGAACTGTAAACCCAGGCTGCCTCCTCGTAGGTTCTTTCTTCTGTTTTTCCCCAAGCACTGTGGAATCGGTAATCAACCAGTTAGTCATTTCCTTTTGTTGCTATAACAATAACTCCTTGCATTTCAAATGCTTTGCAATAGAAAAGAAAGAATAATAATGCAAAGTGAAGGAATTACTTCTGAATGGTATTATTCGCAGCTTTATTAAATTTGCTCGTACAAATGTTTATGAAGTCAGAGAGTTGGTTCTCTCCCAAGCAGCAAATTCCACATTAATAAGCGCTGGGGGATGGAGAACTTGAAGGAGGAAATGAAGATCTGCATCCAAGGTCTTGGTCCTCCCATTTGTTTTCTCCCAAATTAACTCACTCTGCCTGCTGCTCAGGCTAAGACATGGCCTGCTTTTAACCTTATGAAAGCGATGAAACCAACATTTCTCCTGTGATGTGTGCCTACCACAGCCAGGTTAAGCCAAAAGGGATCTAGAAGATGGTCTTCCAACCCTCTCCCTTTACAAGCCAGGACCGTGGGATCCAGCGGGTCACTGGCCTTGCTATACTGCTATGTGGCCAAGCCCAGACCCTCAGGTGTCCTGACCCTCCTTTCTACAGTGTGCCCCAGTTCCCTGCTTCAGAGAAGATGCATCCGGATGTTAGTGCTGACTGAAGCAGAGTGAAACTGCACGGTGTCCCAGGATCTTGGGGCCTGATAATTGAAACCCTTTTCATTGGCAGCTGAGCAGGCCACAGTCCTGATGCTCTGTCTGACATCAGGGTAGCCACTGATTGTATACACTGGTATCCCCCACCTTTTGAATGCCCTTGCTATATGGGAATTCTTCACTTTAAAAAAGCCACTGCCCCAAGACGACCAGACACTGGTTTGCCTGGCCTCCTTGCTACTCGGAATCCACCACTGTGATATACACCCCAAGAGAGAAGGTTGTCCTGGAATGCATTACCCTGGAGGTGGGTGACTGTGGTGATGTCCAGCTTGCGTGCTGAGGGAGGCCACAGTGGCTACAGGATAAGGACCTGGGACGCAGTTGGTATTGGTGCTGGTGGCAGTTGAGTTTGGTCCAGTGCAAGTGGAACATCTCTACGTAAGGGGAGTATCTCTGCGCGGTGGGAGTATCTGCACAGCAGGAGCCTCCCTGTAGGGTGAGAGCATCTCCGTGTGGGGGAGCCTTGCCGCAGTGGCTACAGCTGTGCTCACTGTCTCATCAGGCCATACAGTTGTGTAGGGTGGCTTAGGGTGTCCTGGGCATTTGGCTCTCTCCCCTCCTGATAACTCTGGGCGCTCCCAGCATTCTGTGATAAACTCTGCACAACTGCCAGCACCTGGTCAGTATCTTGAGAACAAGAGCCTCACCTATTCCTGCATCCCCAGCCTCCTCCCCTGCCAAACACGGATTCCCATAGAGAGAAGTGTCAGTGGGAGAAATTCTTCGCACAGATGATGTCAATGATACTTTACATTTTTATAGCATTTTACAGCCTGTTAGAGCAGTTCTGAGGTCTCTGCAAACACATCAGTCAATGAGGAGAAGGGTTCTTGGGGGTAAAACCATCAGTTTGTTATTAAGCCATTATCACCTTCAGGTCAAAAATCATTAAGTCCACATTGGCCAAATCGTGTCATCTGTGCAGAGCTACTTCATCAGGGTTGCCTTGTAGCTGGCAGCTTATAATCTTACAGCCTTTGCTCTCTGTGTGGGTCCATGGTGTGTAGACAAGCAAAGACATAGCAAGGAATAGTCACATAATTTAATATCTGGAAAGATTCTCATTAAAGATGGGGAAACTAAGGATGAGGTGACCTGCCCACTATCACACAGTGACCAGTTCAGGATCAGACCCTGATTCTGATCAGCCCTCCCCCACTCAGGGACTGCCTGCTTCTAGAGTCAAGGTCACTGGAAACCCACCTCTGGGTTTTCCTAAATGTCCCCTCCCCAGCAGGACTGTTGCAGTAGGGCAAGGCTCATGTGACCAGCTGGGTTACTGGCCCTATGATGACCCTCCTCTGGCTTCTGGGATGGGCCTGAGGGTCTTGCTGTTTGAGGAATGGGCCCATCCTCCACAAGGTGCTACAGACTACCCCCCAAATTCATATGTTGAAGCCCTAGCTGCCAATGTGGCAGCTGTATTTGGAGATAGGGCCTTTATGTAGGTAATCAGGGTTCAATGAGGTCATAAGGGTGGGGCCCTGTTCCTAAAGGATTAGTGACCTTGTGAGAAGAAATACATCTCTTTCTCCTCTTTCCATGTCTCTCTCTCCAACCCTCTCTATCATGTGAGGACAAAGCAAGAAGACAGCTCCCGACAACCCAGAGGTAGAGCTCACCAAGAAACTGCTCAAGCCAGCACCTGATATTGGACACCCAGCCTCAAAAACTGAGAGAAGTGACTTAAGTCACCAGTCTATGGTATTTTGTTATGTTAGTCTGGGCTGAGACACAGGGCTATGACAAATGCAGGCAGAATCCTGAACAACTGCTTTCTCTGTCCTTGGTCAGATGGCAGCTGTCTGCGGAGATGGGAGGTGACGTGAGAATTCATGACCCTTCTGTAGAGGAAACCTGTCAGGGGAGGACAGGGAGGCTGCTCTTCTTGGACTGTAAGTGTGCATGTGCGTGTGTGCATGTCTGAGTGTGCAGGAGTATGTTGAGTGTGTATGTGTGTGTACATAGTATACCAGGTGTATGTCTGTGTACACACATATGTGAGTACGCGAGAGAGTATGTATGTTGTGTATGTGGATGTGTGTGAGTTTATATGCATGAGTGTACACAGTATAGCATGTGTATGTGCCTGTGAGTGCACCAGGCATAGCGTGTGTGCACGTGTGTGGGATATGAGCCCAGACCTTGGCAAACATACGGACAGCCTGGGAGGACAGGACAGTAAGCCTCCTAACTGGTTTCTAGAGCCCAGGTGGGGGCTGCAGGAGGGAAGGGCATACTGAGGCTTCGGGGAGGAGGTGGGGCTGCCGGATAGAGGAACAGTGTGGGAGGAAGGTGGGGCTGGGCTGGCCCCTGGGAGGTAATCGGGGCTAAGTGGCCCCCACACCCTCAGCTTTTCCTCCTCCCTGTGGCTACAGCGGCATGGCAAAGGGCCTGAATGAAATATAACACCCACCAGAGACAAAGTTGACGCCTCTGAGACCAGCTTCAGGTGACAATGCAACTGCCCTTACAGATGGATGGAGAGAACTAGGGTAAGGGCCCCCCAAAATCTGTGAAGGAACAGGCATCACTAAAATCCAGCCACTGGCCCTTTGCTTATCGATGATAGTTAGTCCCTGTCCCCTTGTTTGCTTCTCTGTAATTGCTGCTCCAGAGGGCGCAGCCGGGCATTGTAAAGATCCCTAAGTCTTCTCCAGAAATAACATCACCTGTTTGGAACCTGAGGGTAGTATTTGAGATTGCTTCCACGTCCTGCATTCCAGAGGGTCAACTGACCCACCCAGACCAAAGAACTGACTCCACTGGTCTTGGGACCACATTCCAAGGGGTTAGCTGACCCGCACAGTGGTCCACACCGCGGGACTGATTCTGCCCGAAACTGGCCAATTAGCAGACCCTGATTGTCTAACCCTCTGCCTACCAAGCTGTCTTTTTTTTTTTTTTGCAGTTTTTGGCCGAGGCTGGGTTTGAACCCACCACCTCTGGTATATGGGGCTAGTGTCCTACTCCTTTGAGCCACAGGCGCCGCCCCCAAGCTGTCTTTAAAAAGTCTGTCCTCTCAATTCTTGGGGAGATGGATTTGAGAAGTTTCTCCCATCTGCCTGCTGAGCACTATGTGAAGTAAACCCTTTGTCTGCTGTGACTCTGCCATCTCTGAACTGGCCTTCTCTGGGGCAGTGGGCAGATGGACCTGGCTGGGTGGCACCACCACCAGACACATTTACAGAAACTTCATTGTCTTGTTGCAAACTTTGAAGCAACCCAACCTTCCCTTTATAGAAAAGATCTTCTGGGACCTTTGGGCCCAGGTTCCTGCCCCACTGTTCCCTGACCTGCCCTTCATGGTTGGTCTCTGCTGGTCCCTCCAGACACCAGTAAAGCCCCCTCTGCCAGGAAGTACTCAAGTCTTCTGCTGGGAGGGGGAGGTCTGTGGGAATCTGATAGGTCCTGGTAAAACCCCCTGTACCTGGGGAGAGTGTGGCCAGTCTCCTCACAAGGGGAGCAGGCAGCTGAGGAGTTTGCCAGCAGATGGGACAGGAGGCTGGGAAGGAGAATGAACAGCACAGCAGGGACCTGCACCAGGTGAGCGTGTGTGCTGTGAGCCCATGTGGACACACATGTATGGGGGTGTGTATCTGGGCAGGGGTGGGGCGGGTGGGGGAGGCCGGCAGCCAGTGGCGAGCCCAGAGAGTCAGCCACCTAGGCCACAAGGTGCAGCATCCCCTGGAGGCACCTAGGAGCAGGGAGAGGCCATGGCCTGGGGGCCTCCCACTGCCTGGCCGGGGCTGATCTGCTGGAGGGGGCCAGGCCGGAGCTTGGAGCCATGGGTGGTGCAGTGCCCAGGAATGAAGGGAATGGCCAAACCTAGGCACCCCAGAGTGGGGTGGGGGGTGTCTCGAGAGACAGGTCACCCCTGATGTGTTGGGTTCCTAGTCATCTGGGTGTGAAGTGGAGGCCAGGCAGGCCCTAACAGTGGGCCCCACAGTGCCATGAACATGTCCTATCAGCTGCTCTGAGTCTAGTTAACGCCACTACTCTTTCCACTTTGTTTCTAAAGAGACCCTTCCCCGCATGGTGGTGTGAGCCTCTGGCATCCTGCTTTCACCATTGAAAATCAGGAAACTAGATGCCAGGCAGGGGTGGGGAGGGCAGGGCGGTAGGGCTGGTTCAGGGCTGCAGAAGCTACGCTGGGGGACACAGCTAGCTTGGGACTTGGCCTGAGCACCCTGGTGGCCGAAGTGAGCATGGTCAGTGATGAGGCCTTCACAGTAAGGGTCTTGGAGGGGGCACCTGTGTTTCACCTGCGGCTGAAGCCCGTGAGTCTGTACAGCTGGCCTTCTGCCCTGATCCACTCCCAGTTTGCCTTTTCCCTGGTTCTGGGTTCTCATTGCTAATTTACAATCACATACATTTTTATTTTAAGACAGCACAGAAGCCAAGAGAGAATCGACCCAGTTTATCAGATGCTTGGATGTGGATCACCACAGACATTTTTTGGAATGAGGGTCCCACAGACAGCACAGCCCTTGTTGGCAGCAGCTTCTCTGTTGGGCTGGGGGTGTGGCCCCACTGAACAGCCTCTTACCCCCAGGCCCTCCCCAAGCCTCCCAGGCTCAGGCTCAGTGGCCCCCTCCCTTGACTTTGGCAGCTGCAGACATGACTGGCTGGTGTTGAGGGCTGGGAAGATTTATCAAAGAGCTCAGGGGCCACTAAGGAAAGGGGCTTGCCATGGGCCTGAGTACCAGCCAGCAGGTGCCACCAGCATCCCCTGGGTTAGATCAGGCTCAGCAGCACCCAGGGGCCCAGGATACTGGACAGAGAGTACTGAGACCTCCATGCTGGAGCCCTGCCATGGGGTGGACAGAACAGAGCGCACAGCACCCCACTGTGAGCAGAGCCCAGACTACAAATCCCTGGTGACTCTGGAAACCCTGATAATGGCTGCCCACACCCACCCACCTCAGGCTTAGTGGGGTCCCACGTCCACCCCAGGTTCCATGAGAAGCTGGGTTCCATGGGAGCCAAGGAGGGTGTTCAGAGATCTTGGCCCTGTAAGCCATGCTGACTGGTTCTCAGACCAGCTGCAGGCTCCCCACTGACACTGGTTCCCAAGGCACCCAAGGAGCCATGCTCAGGTCTGCACCATTCCCAGAGCACCATCCGAGAGCACTGTGTGGCTGGTGTACGCCCATATCGCAGATGACAACTGAGGCTGCAGGAGGCTAGAAAGCTAGACTTCCTTCTGGCCCTGCCCTCTGTCCTTCTCACCCCTCCTGGGCCAAAGCAGGGGCTCCCCATCTGTTTCTCCCACTGGTGGGGGAACCCCTGCATCTGGAAGGCTCTTCCAGCAGAAGTGTGGCCCATCCCCCTGGGATTCAGGCACGGGACAAAGCTCCACCTCCTGACCTGACCACCCTCCTGGCCAGTGCTTTCGTCTGCTCAGAGCTCTCCTGCCCCGCCCACAACACAGAATCACTCCAAGTGGGGAGAACTTTGAGGGGTGCCGAGGAAGGCAGGTGTCGGCAGGCAGACCAGGTGCAGAAGGCCCCCCAACGCACATATCCTCTTCCCAGGAGGAAGGCAAGCCCAGAGAAGCTACCCCAGGCTCAGCTTCTGCCCTGAATGCCCTTGGTCCCAGACTGGCCTTCAGCAGCTCTCAGGAACATTGGGGGCCCTACTCATCAGGAGGCAAAGAATGGCCCCTGCCCAGCTGCGGCCAGAGGGATGCTCCTGACCACCTGAGGACTCAGGAGAAACCTGTCTGGGGGCAGCAAGGCTGCAGAGGTGGCCAGAGTAGGTGTTAGATAGTCCCTCCTATCCCAGGTGGCCCCCAGTGGGTCTATCCTCTGACAACAGGGACAAAGTCAGAGCCATACCCCTCCCTCCACATCAGGGCCTGTGACCCATCCCCAGCCCCTGGCGTCCTAGCTCTTCCTTCTGCAACCTCCAGGCCCTTCCACCTGGGCCAGCAAGTGGAGCAGACAGCAAGCCGAGGCTGGACACCAGGTTCAGGTCTGTTCCCCACCCCACACCAGCCCACAGGCCTAGGAACTCCGCGGGGCAAGGCCTGAGGGTGAACACCCAGGAGGGCTGTCCCAGGGCTGGTACCACACACATGAATCTGGGAGCCAGGGTGACAGGTTTTATTCGTCCCTCCCCTGTCCCCACAGCTGCCCCAGGCAGAGGGTGGACAGGCTGCTAGCAGGCTTCTGGGACAGCCATACACTGTGGCCCTGCTGCAGCCCGAGAGTGAGGTCTGATATGTGGAGGGGCAGGTCTGCTGGAGTTGGGCCTCCGGGGCCTGGCGTGGGCAGAACACAGCGGTTTACATTCTCTGTGGGTGAGTGTGGGCTGGAGGGCTGGGGCGGGAGCGAGTGATCCCGCCCACACCACAAGGCTGACCTGTGCACCTGGATGACGCAGACGCAGACACCCCCAAACAGACCTAGGCTGAGCAGGAGAGGCAGGTGTTTCCAACAAAGACCCAGGAGTATAAAGTGACCGAGGCCCGTGAAGAGGCCGACGGGAGGACTGGCAGGACAGTATAAAAGTCTCGCACGCACACACCACAAGGACACACACATGTGGGGGTCAGTAAAAATGTGAGGCCAGCCCCAAGGCCCTCACACAATGCTCTGCCGGCCCCCAGGGCCCTCGAAGTCGGACACACCGGAGCTGTGGCCCCGGCCAAAGTCAATGAAAATGCCCTCAGAATCCGAGTCTGCGGATTCCAGGATCTGGTCCACCAGGTGCTCGGGGCTGGAGGTGGGCAGGGAGCCAGAGGCCGGATCTGGGTCCTGCTTCGGGGGCTGGCTGGCTGGGCACAGTCTGCTGGGGCAGGGCCCCGAGTGGGGGGCTGGGGAGGACCCGAAGGCCCCCGAAGGGCCCTGGGGCTCGGGGCAGGACGTCATCTCGGACACGGAGTGTCTGCGGGCGCTCGTGCTGCCGGACGCCGAGCCCTCGGCCTCGTGCTCGGCCACAGGGTTTAGCAGTGGCGTGTTGTAGCTCTTGGAGCGCACCACTGGGTTCTTGGTCAGCATGTCCCCAGGACGGGAGCGGCGCAGGAAGCGTTTCTCTGGAGAGACAGACACAGCGGTCACAGGGCAGGATGGCCACCTGCTTGCCCACTGCTTTACCCAGTGTACCCTGGCACCTCTGCGTCAGGCTGTTCCCAGGAAGGCCTGACTGACCTAGATTCTGGGTCTGGCCCACCAGGGCCCACCTGCCAGGGGTCGGATGCAGGCTCCCAGCCCTGATGCCAGGTTGGGTCCCAGTGACCCCTGATAGGGCCTCAAATCAATGGCCCAGGTTGGAATCTGCAGCCTGCCGGTGACCTGTGTATGACCCTGGGTAAGTTACATAACCCCTCTGGGCCTCACCTTCCTCACCTGTGGAGCCTAAGGGTCCTGGTGCATGCTAGGTGCTGGCACTTTCCTAGGCAGACATAGCCCCTGCCCTCCGAGCTGGTCCCCTGGGGTCCATGTGTTACGTGGGCAAGCCACAGGGTCAGGATATGGTGCCATGTAGGAGCAGGTGTGAAAAGCCTCACTTAAGGGCAGGCTGGGAGTCTATCACCAGTGGTGGGATTGCACTGGGTGAGGAGGCCCCATCAGTCACCTGGGCAGGAGGCAGTGGCCTTGGTGCCTGAGGCCAGTGGGGACAGGTTTCTGGCTCCCACTCGGGACCCTGCAGCCCCAGAAGAGACCACCAGGTGGCAGGGCTGAGCGCAGTGAGTGCCTCAAGGGTCCTTCCTGGACTTGGGGAGCAGAGGGGTCCTCCTGGCCCGGGCTGGGGGCCAACGTCCAGGGCCACAACAAGTCTGGGTGGCCAATGTTCCCCTCAGCTGCAGGGAGCTGCCTGAGCTGAGATACATTAGTGAGCGGGTTTTAAACCAGCAGGATGGGGGCACACTCCCAAGTGGCCTATTACCAACTGTCCCCTCAGCCTGTGATGTTTTTGTCCATCAGCCCACCTTGGGAACTCACTGGTCTGTTTCACCTAAGGGACCAAAGCCTGTCGGGGTGGGGCTTGGTCTCGGGGCTGGTGGCTGCTTCTGCTGGACATACCAGGCATCCCCAGATGCCCCATCTATGGGACTCTGCCCTGCCCACCCAGGCTCAGCCCTCCTCTCCCCCTGTGGTTCCCTAGTGGGTCAGGGAGTTCTCAGGCTCCAGGCATGTGTGTGTGGAGAAGGTCCTGCCTGGCCAATTTCTAGTCACTGAGCACAAACATCCCGTGGGGAATGCAGAGCCCTGGTGGGGCTGCCCGCCCAGCCCATCCCCATGTCCAGGCCAGTACACGCCACGGCTGTGAATGAGCAGGGCAGGTTCACTGCTCGCCTGGAAAGCTGATGCTGGCTCTGCTGTGGGGCCTCACGTGCCTACCAGCCCACTGGCCACCCCTGTCCAGCCCAGGCAGACCCTACCTAGGATGCAGGAGTGGGTGAAGGGCCCCTCACTGGAGTAGAGGCCGTAGGTGCCCAGGTACGGCGACACCACCTTCTGGATCAGTGTCTCCAGGCGCAGGTAGTCCTCGGTCACACCCCTGGACTCATGCACGCCCTGTAAGAGTTTGAGGGAGGGTCACCAGCCAGCCCAGCCTCCCTCCTTACTCCCGGGGGGTCTCTGCCCCATGGCAGGGCCCGTAGCACCTCCCTCTGTCCCCACCCCCTCTCCAGAGCCTGTGGCCTGAGTTATTTACTGCCCATCCTGGCTGCCTGCAGCCCATATAGCAGTCCCTGTGGGCTGGGAGACCACAATGGCCTGGTGGAAAAGAGCCTTGTAGCCAAAGACAGCTGGTCACCCTGTACTCTCTACCCCTGCAACAGTCCCTCAGGACACCTGCTGACCCCACCCAGAGAGGGCCAAGCTTGCTTGCTGGGGTCCCCAGCACTCATCTTCTCCCTGGGGGCTCTGCAGACAGGACAGGCCCAGGTGTGGGTCCATGTGAGGCAGTCAAAGCCCATCCACGGACACCCGTGTCCCACACTTCTCCCCTCACTCAGGACCAGGCCATGTCCCTACCTCCTGATGCCTCCCTCATCTGGAGCTTGGAAGGGCTCACCCTACCTCTAGTTTTACTCAAGCCAAAGCCTGGGAAAGGAGCCCCTGCATCCCAGCCTGAGCTGTGACAGGAGGGGGATGGGCCTCCACAGGCCACCTGACCAGCATGGAGGATCCCAGCGCCCATGAAACCATCTCTGCCTACGGCTGGACAGGATGATGATGTCCCCAGCTATCAGAATGCCACTGAGAAGGTGAAACATGGGGCACACGGGAGACCCCAAACACGGGACCAGCAGCTGTGACCTCAGACCTGCCCAGGTCATGTGGCAGCAGAGCTGAGCTCAGCAGGACGAGGTCAGGGGAAGGTTCTTAGGGGGACCAGGTCATTCTAAGTGGGGCAAGGCAGTGATGAGGCAATGGCAGGGGCTCACTCACAAGGGGCAGGAGGGTACAGTCTGGGGGACAGCAGGGGCCACCCCAGGGAGTTGCATAGGGGACACCAATCACCAAGGGATAGCAGTGGCCCAACACTGGCCACCAGTCCCGGTGGTCACTAGATCACAGAGCCAGCTTCCAGGAGCCATGATCTTCATACCCAGCCTCCCCCATGTCACAGTTAGGACAGTGAAATCCTGAAGTCCTGTGGGCAGGCGGGGCACCCGGTGCAACTCCCTGATGTGCAAACCTCCGCCCCATGGGTGCCTTGTCCGCTGTGCTGTCCTCCTGGCTGCCCCTCATGTGTACAGGGTGATTCCGAGGTGCCGCCTCCCCTACAGGGCTCAGAGGCAGCGTGTGTGGGAGCACCTGGTTTGGACACCGTGTCCGGCTTGGGTGCTGTGGAGCCCCCTTCTCTCCTCTCTGGGGCAGGACCCTCAGCCTTGCTGCTCAGAGTGTAGCCACTAACCATGACAGGAGCCCTTCCCCAGAGCTGTCCTTGCTATAAAAGCCCTCTGGGGCTTGGTGCCTATAGCTCAGTGGCTAGGGTGCCAGCCACAAACACTGGAGCTGATGGGTTTGAACCCGGGCTGGGCCTGCCAAACAATAATAACTACAACCAAAAAAAATAAAAAATAGCTTGGCATTGTGGCAGGCACCTGTAGTCCCAGCTCCCTTGGGAGGCTGAGGCAAGAGAATCGTTTAAGCCTAAGAGTTTGAGGTTACTGTGAGCTGTGATACCACGGCAATCTACCAATGTGACATAGTAAGATTGTCTCCAAAAAAAAAAAAAAAAAAAGTCCTCTGGGCAGATGTCTTAGGCCACTGTGTGTGTGCATGTGCCATAACCTCAGTCTGACTGGCACTGAGGGGAGCAGCTCTGGACCCGTCCACACTCCCAGACACCCGGCAGAGTCAGGTGTGTGTCCAGGCCAAGGTGACTTCTGTCCTGAACCTGTCCTCCTGCCTCCATCTCCCTGGCAGGTTTCTCCCCAGAGGGTCCCCACCCATGAGTCACACCCACAAAGCCCCGTCTCAGGCTCTGCCTCGGGGGAGCCTGATCTCGGAGGCACCATGGCCCGCTGCCCAACCCAGTGCCCGCCGACGGCCCCTGCCCCACCTGCAGCACCAGCAGCATCTGCACAATAGCAGGGGGCACGCGGGCGTGGGCCCGGGCCAGCGCGTCCTCTAGCCTCACACTGAGGGTGATGGCGTTCCGGAAGTGCAGCAGGGCCAGCTGGCGCACCGATGGCTCCTTGCCCTGCAGACACAGAACCCCGCCTGGTGTCACCGGTGGCCTGGTCCCCTCCTCCAGATACAGGAGAATCTCAGGGCCCCTGCACCCTCAGGTGAGCCTGGCCCAAGGACAGGGGACATACTTCAGTTTCCTCTGTCAGGGGACGAATTACTGTCACACGGAGCCCCCACTATGGGTGGGTGTAGGTGGGTGTACTTATTTGCATCATGCTGGTGAGGAAACAGGTCCGGAGACCCACGGATGGCTGAGCTCAGTCCAGAGGCCAGCACAGACCAAGCAGATGCCCCTTCCCAGGCACCTGGGGCTCACCTGCACTGGGTAGAAGATGGCCTGCAGCGTGGGCAGCACGTCACTGAAGAAGAAGTCCCAGGTCTCTGCCAAGGAGTCCAGCAGCTTCTGTCCTGTGGGCATGGGGGGATGTCACTGCCCAGGCCAAAAAGGCTATGGCTCCAGCAGACACTTCCCCTCACCCACGATGGGCCAGAGGATGCAGGCACGGGCTGGGGGAGCCTGGGTCCCAGAGGCACTGGCGTGGGGTCGACATCCGCCCCATCCTGTGGCAACTCTGGGCCCGGGGCCCCCGCCTCACTTCAGCCTCCCCAGTTGCAAAGTGGGACAGTAATAGGGCAGACCTCCTAGAAACGATGGCACAAAATGAGGCTATGGCACAAGGTACTCGGCACAGGGTCTGCCAGCAGACAGCAGGTGACAGTCCCTGTGCCACTGTCACCCCAAGACGAGCATACGTGTGCCCGGGCCAGGAGCTTCAGCTCCTGCCCCAGGCTCACAGTACCCACCTAAGAACCCCGCTGCTCAGCACAGGGGTTCATCCATCACCCATCTGTCCCCCAACATACACTCACTGAGCACCTACTGAGCCAGTCCTGACTCCGGGACAATACACCCAACAAGCAATAGGGAAGCAGGACACTGGACAGCAGTTACAAGGACAGTGGCAAGGGGTGACCTCCACTGAGCAGGAGATTGAGCTACTGAGAAGAGGGTCTACCATATTGAACGACCCCAAGAGCCCAGGACCAGGCCAGCCTTGGCTGCCAGTGGTGAGATCTGGGGAGCCACGAAGACCATGTCCAACAGCAGCATAATGGCTGGTGAGGAGACGGGGTGGAGAGAAACAGGCAGGGAGGGCTTCCTGGAGGAGGTGCTGTCCAGGCAGGAGATGAGGGCTGGGCTTGCCAGATGGATGGCATGTAGGGCATGTCTTGGCATGTGAACCTCTGAAGCAGAGGTGGGGAGCAGGCGTGGAGACAAGCTCTGTGGGCATTTCTGCTCGCCCTGGGAGATGGGGACAGCCAGGGTGCCCCGGGCTGGCTCTAGGCTCCACTGGGAAACATGATACGCAGAACCGTTGGCCCTCTGCTTGGATACAGCAGAGGAGCTGGAATGTGGCTGCTGGGCCCAGGGCTGAGCAGGCCCTAGCATCTGTCCCTGAAGTCTCTGCTGCCTGGAAGGGTCCCCACCTAGAAGCTAGACTAGCAAATGGCTGGAAAAAACTGGGCTGCTGCAAACATCTCTAATGAGGGACAATACGCACGCTGGCCACCCCCCAGGTCAGGCCAGAACTACCTCAAGTTTTCCATGGGAATGCTGAGGACAGACAAGGACCTTCCCCTCTCTTTTCCTCACATTCCTTGGGACTGTGCCCCCACCACCCAAAAAATCCCGGGTCTTTGTGTGTGTTTGAGGACACTGGGAAGGGAGCTGGGCCAGGGGCAGGACCAGGAGGCCCATGTGTGGCCAGCAGCCACTCCCAGCCTTCCCAGGTGGCCCACACCTGGCTCTGAAGGCCCGCGATGGGCAGATGCTCATGCCCCATGGAGCTGTGCCAGCACACAAAGTCCCCTCAGTTCTCTGCTGCTGCAGCAGGAAGAAAGGCAGCTCAGTCCCTGGGCCGGCCCCGTGGAGGCTCTGGGCACCTGCCAGGCCAGCGTTCTGCTGAGTGTGGGCCGTTCTCCAGCCCACGGGGCGGAAACACTGCGGAAAGCAGATGTTGTAAAACACAGGATCCAGGCCCAGCTCGGGCCACACGCTGACGGAGAGGCCAGGAAGGGCAGCCTTGTCTGCTGGCAGCACTCTCCACTAGGGACCATCCTCTGGGGTGCAGGAGGGCTGTCAGGGTTCAGTGTATCAGAGGCAGAGGTGAGGCCCTGCTTTTGGCCTCATTGTGGGACCTCAGGAAGCTCCCTGAGCTAAGCCTCAGTGATATAACCTTCTGCAAAATAGGTGTGATGAACACTCCCACATGGGCAGGCTAACAGCGGAAATGACACAGTGCCCAGAGTCTGCTGTCCGAGGATGCAGCTGGTGGCACGTGTGCACCGTGCCTTAGCCCGGGCCTGGCAGGGGCAGCCAGCCTTCATGGTGGTGTGGGTCTGCACTGGCCCTCAAGGGCAGGCTGGTCAGTGTGTGTCTCTTGTACCTCCTTTATTCAGTCTGAGAGCGCTGAGGGCCGTCAGTATAGGCCCTGAACAAACTGGGCTGATCTGGCTCAAGTCACAAAGACCCAGGCACTGTGAGGGCCACAGGGCAGTGACAGAGGCCACAGCAGGGGTTCCAGTGGAACAGGGCCCAGGGAGTGTGGCAGGGGTTGGTCACGGCACAGGCATGAGGATGTGTGAAGGCCACTGGAGGTGTAGGTCTACTTTCATGACCTACACCAAGTTCAGATTTCCTGATGGATAACAGATGCAGATCCTGGGGCCCGAGCCCAGCAGAGGACCACAGGCTCCTCCTCACAGCCCCTGAGATTCTGGCTGCTAAGGAGTCACCCTGGCTGTGGCTGGAGCTGATTCCCGTAAGCCGCTTCAGGGAGACAGCAGACCACAGCCTTGGACGTGGGCCAGCCCTCCACCCTCTCTTGGGGGAGGGGGCTCTGCCTCCAGGCTGCTCTTTCAAGCTTCCCACTTCCAGGAACTGACATCCAAGACCTCGCTGGAGGCTAGAGAAGGGGCAGGCCGTGAGGTCCTGGGGCTGCAGCTACCAGCCTCCCTCCATCCATCCCCTCCCAGGGGCACATGCAGGCTCTAGAAGAGTCCCACTGGGACCCAAACCTGGGAGGCAAGCACTGAGGGGCAGCTGCTGGGGGCCACGCTTCAGGGTATGGAGGCGGCTCCATGGGCTGGCACTTCCATGGAGCCCAACCCCAACTGCCAATGTGGAATTGACTCTTCTTTCCTCAGAGCTTCCCTTCCCCCTGACATTTATCCCACTGGACTGTCACTTTGGTCCACCTCTGGGTTCCCAAAGGTCACCTGGGCCTGACATGTAGTGAGCCTTTATGTGGCTGGAGCCTGTCTAACACCACAGCACTAAGATGGGGTACCAAGGCCAGAGAGGAAATGCTGTGTGTATAGCTCATTGGGAGCTGGAGGCCAAGGCTCTGACTCCCAGCCTTGGGAGGTTGGGCAGGGCTGAAGAGGTGGAGTGGGGGGCTGAGCCCCAAAGTGGGGCTTGCCAGGGCTGCCCTCTGCCCCTTCTGCCAGGCAGGCACTCCCCACCGTGAGGCCCAGCTGCTGCAGGCCGAGCTCCACTAGGCCACACAAAGCTGCCCTTCTCCAGCAATCCTGGCTCCCCTGGGCTGGAGCTGGTGGGAAGCACAGGCACTGCCAGGAATGTGCCGAGTCAGGAGAGGGGCATGGGAGGGCATCCTCCTCAGGTGCCAAATGCCCACGGCCCTGGCTCAGATGCTGCCTCCTCCAGGAAGCCGTCCCAGACCTCCGGCTGCCTCCCCCTCTCAGGTTGACCGTTCTCATAGCCTTTCTCTGTTCCTGCTGTGGTTGGCCCCTGTGTGCAGAGCAGGTGAGGAAGGAACAGGACAGGCAGCTCCGAGTTCGCCCAGAGCAAGCCGGGCCTCCAGGCCTCAGTGGCCCCCTCTGTGGAATGGGCTAGCACCCCTTCTTCCCAGGATCAATGCAAGACTCATGGGGGAACCTGAAGCAGTGGAGTGCACAGCATGGGCTTGAGTGTCAGTTGCTCATTTTTCTTTTTGGCCGGGGCTGCGTTTGAATCCGCCACCTCCGGCATATGGGGCCGGCCCCCTACTCCTTTGAGCCACAGGTGCCGCCAGTTGCCTGTTTTTCACACTGGCTCTGCCATGGAGCAGCCACATGGTGCTTTGGCTGGGTACCAAACCTGTGGGCACCTCTCCTTCCCTGTACATTCAGTGGGGATCATCATCGTGGCTCCTGCACAAGGCTGCAGGGGCATCAGATGAGTTAGCAGACAGAGTCTGGCACATAGTATGCACCTGTCCACTGCCTGGTGCACAGTAGGTGCTCAACAAATGGCCATGGAGCCTGACCCAGCACAGGGCTTGGCACGCAGCACGCCCTGAACTAGGGAGGACTGGTTGGAGCTGAGCCCTCCCCTCATCTGACCTTTCCCCACACCAGTTCAGTCCTGCAAGGATGCCCACACTTTGGCTATTGCCCCAAACCCCTCAGATGCTGGGAGCCTGAGGGTGCCAGGACCTGCTGAGCCTGTGCTGGGCAGAGAGGGGCCCAGCTAGAGCCTCAGGGGCCTCTAGAAGGGCAAAGGGTATTCAAATCCTGCCTCTCCCGACTTGCAGTAACACTGCCTGTCATCCATATTGTCCCTATTTGGGGACAATGACCTGAAGGCCTCACAGAGTGGGTGTGACCCGTGAAAGAGAAAATTCACCTAGCCACTCACCACTGGGGTCAGCGGCCCCCTCATAGCTATAAATGTCTGTTCGCCTCTTCTTTTGGGAGTATCAGGGCAATATTTGCCCTCCAAGCCCCCCAAACCCAGACTGTGCCCTCCCAGGCCTCTGAGACAGGACTCCCCAGGGACAGAAAGCCCCATGGGCATGCACAGTGTGGTGAAGCAGGGACCTCCCTAGGCTCCAGCAGGTTTAGGATACAGACTCTCCTCCAAGGCCCGCTCTTGGGAACAGCTCTTGGCCCTGCTCCCTCGGGCTGTTTTTGCCCCTGGCCAGAGCTATACCTCTCACCCAGAGCACTTGAGGACCTACGTGAGGCCTGGCCATGCCAGGATTCCTGGCAGGCACACCCCTGGTGCCACTGCCTCTTGGTACCAAGTGTGATACCAGCAAGCCCAGCAGCCACACCAGCACACAACATGGCCCTGGCCACAGGCCTCCAGACTCACCCTCGTAGAAGCGGATCTTGTCCCGGAGAATCACCATGCCTTTCGTTAGCAGCTGGTTCTGAAGGTAAACACAGAGGTGGGTCACTGCCCTGTGGGCGTCCTGGAGTGTCCTGACCAGCAGGGTCCCCAGGAGTTCACAGAACAGCTGAGGCCTGGAAGGGGGAAGCAACTCACCAAGGTCCCAGAGATAATGGTGCCAAGCTTACCCTGGGAGGCCACAACTAAACCTATCTGGGGTTGTCAAGAAGGAGGTGGTGGCCATAAGGACACCTGAACGTGGAGTCCCCTGCACTACGGGCCTTGCACAACCCATGGTGAAGAAAACCCTTTGAAGCAAGGGGCAGGAGGCTAATTACCAAAGGCCAAGCTGGCCCCCTGATGGAACCTGCACACGCTGCCTGGGGCATCTTGGCTGAGCCCGAAATCCTGTAGTCTCAGCACAACTCCCAACAGCTGAAAGGTGGCAACAACCCAAGTGTCCACCAACGCGGGAGGAGGTAAGTGACATGTGGTCTCTCCGCACAATGGGACATTATTCAGCCACGCAAGGAATGAAGTCCTGACTTGGGCTCCTGGGAGGATCTTGCAAACGTTATGCTTAATGAGAGGAGCCGGACACCAAAGGCCATATACAGCCTGATTCCACGGATTCCAAATGCTCAGAATAGGCAAGTCCAGAGACAGGAAGTAGAACAGGGGATGCCTCATGCTGGGGAGGGGAGCATCTTTTTATTTTGATGAAAAGTTCAAAAATTGGATAGTGGTGATGGTTGCATAACTTTGTCAATATACTAAAAACCATTAAATTGGTGATGGCTATAATCCCAGCACTCTGGGAGGCTGAGTTCAGGAGTTCAAGATCAGCTTGAACAATGGAGAGATCCCATCCTTATTAAAAATAGAAAAACTAGCCGAGCATGGTGGTGGGCACCTGTAGTCCCAGCTACTCTGGAGGCCGAGGCAAAAGGATTGCTTGAGCCCAGGAGTTTGAGGCTGCTGTGAGCTATGACAACACAGTACTTTACCCCAGGGTGACAGAGTGAGACTATGTCACACAAAGAAAAAAAATCATTAAATTGTACCCTTTAAATCAGTGGTTCTCAACCTTCCTAATGCCGCAAGCCTTTAATACAGCCTTTAATGTGGGTTACAACCCACAGGTTGAGAACTGCTGCTTTAAATAGATGAATAGCATCGTATGTGAATTATATCTCAATAAAGCTGCTAAACAATTATTATTAAAAAACCTCCAAACTCATGTGTTGTGAGGAACCAAAGGCCCATTGTCGGCCTACCCATTGGGCAAGGTGAGCGTCTCACTCCAAGCCTGCAGAGGGGCTGAGTACTGCACAGGGCCCAACGCGTGGCTCTTTGACCCTGCCCTGTAATCTCAGGCTCTGAGCCCAGGATCTGTGTGTTTATTGGCTGCACAGGCCTGCTGGCAGGGGGAGGGGGTGGGGACTCGGCACCTGGGACAGAGGCCTTGGGGGATACTGATGACACTGTGCCCATCATCACCATGAGGGTCAGGGCGCAGGGCCGTGCAGACCCAAATATGAACATCTGGGATCTCAGGCTGACATGCCGGGGGGAGGAGACAGGTGATGACGAGCCCATCACGTGGCCAGCACCTCTTATTACATTAACCTTTACAACAGTCCACATTGACCATGTGGGGAAACTGAGTCACAGAGAGGCACATCCTCAGAACTCCAGGCAGACAGCGGTGGAGCTAGTGCCCCTTACCCACAAGAGTGGGTGCCTCCCCCATCCCTTCTAGTCAGCTAAGAAAGCCTACCCGGCCTGGCTGGGGAGCACAGCTCACCCACCTGCAGGTACTCCGTGAAGAAGGACCCCAGCTCCGTCTTTAGCAGCTGCCTGTGGGCGGGAGGGGAAATGAGAGTGAGTTAGAGATCACCTGGGGTAGGGGGACCCAGGCAGTGAGGTGGGGCCTCCTGGGCAGCAGAAGACCAACCTGCTCAGCCTAAAAACACACAAGGAGGGCAAGCCCCACTCATCCAGAGGTGCAGGGGTCCAGGCGGCTGCACATCTGGACCTCCATCGTCCACAGTTGTGGCTCATTAAGTGCATCCCTGTTTCACATGCTTCCCTTCCAAGGAAGCTGAGGGGGCCCACAGGGAAAAAGAAGGTGTCTCGTACTTTCTCTGGCAGACACCTGGCAGGGCTGGGCCTGCAATAGTCAGCTCGCTTCCTTCTTCCATCTGCCCCAGTCCTGGCGTGGGCTCCTCTTCTCCAGAACCCTGCAGAGCTTCTTCCAGAATGTTCCCTCCTTTATTCCAGAGAAGCTCATCCAGTCTTCACTGACCCAGTAGCAGGCATGGGATCAGGGGAGACAAGAGAGGCTCCTGAAGGCAAGTGACTATATAGCCCAAGGCCACACGGGACTGAACCTTGTCTTTTGTACTTATCGCTGACAGTTTCTCCCACCCACAGACTGAAATCACACGGGTATTGTCAATGTCAAGGCTCCAGACTCGACCTCACCAATAGTCCTTATGCTCTGCAGCAAATACACCAGAAATCCTTACTTTTAGGTTGCTATTCCCATTGGGAAAACTTTCTAACTGCTCCTGAATTACAGGCAGTCCTCAATCTTCGCAGTTTTGATATGAGTTTGTTACTAAGGTTTACTTAAGCAACATCAGTCACCCAATGTGGTTCAAATTTCAGTTCCCCAGCATATTAACTGAGCAACTGCATCAGGCACAAGCTCTGCCACTAGCTTTCTAACTCACAAATCACAGTTCAGATAACAGATGAGCAGGACAACCAGGACCAATTGCATCACTGCTTTTAAAGTTGGTCTGTGATTGGTCCCTGGGGCCTGTCGCCTATTTAGGCACAGACAGCAAAGGCTGTAGCTGTGCTGCCTCCTTGTTTCCCAGTGATAAACTCAGGTGCTGTTTTATAAAAACAGGTAAGTGAAAGAGGAATTGGCTGAAAGAGATGAAAGTGTAGCAAATAAGTAAAAAGTGGACAGGCAAATGCTGTTCAAGCTCTTATATACCTAATGTTCTCAATGACAATGCACTAAATACAAAATTCATTTTACTATACTTTCTTTTTCATTTCTCTGTACGTTTACAACCAACAGTAAGAGCTTTTAATATTCTGACCAAAGTTTCTGAAGATCATGGAATGGCCACCGGCTTCCCCATGGACAACTCAGACCATTTTGCCCAGTGTCAACCAGCACAGTCATTTCAGGGTCCTGCAGAGAGGACTAGACAGATTTTTCAAAAGCAATAGAAGAGAAAAGCCTAAAAAAGGCTCAATTTCTGTAGGTTTCTCACCCTTCCCTCTGTGCTCCTGGCTATCAGGAGTTTAAACTCAACTGTTCTTGCCCCAGTCAACTGTCTTAACTTTGGTTTGGTGGCAATAAACGTGCCTGACTCCCCAGACTCAGCTGAGTGGTTGCTCTGGCCCTTAGAAGCTCCTCTGGTCTGGCTACACTTCGTCTTCCTGATGGAGTTATAGGCTGGGCCCATTCAGGGCTGGTACCACCACCAATGCCTGTGGACTGGGATCGAGGGCCTAACTGCAGTCCAAGGAGGTCAGTGGCCTGGGCCGAGGTAGCCAGTACCCCAGCTACTGTGACAGAGGTGGCTCCCGCACCCTGACACCTGTCCATCACCGGTCCAGGGGAGTCTGGAGGAGTCCCCTCAGGACATCAGGGCTGGGAAGTAAGCTGTGACGCCTGCAGGCACGCTGTGTGACACATGCAAAGCCCCTAATCTGTGTGCACTTCAGTATCCTCTCCTGGGTGAGATCTGCCTCGATGTAGAGCAGGAGGCCTGGGGGCCGCTGAGACCGTGAGCAGGTGCTCAGGGCAGCTTCCCTCGGTCCCTCTCCCAGGGTGATCATGTGGGTGTGAACAGAGGTGAAGGGAAGGAGGAATGAACAAGGCTTTAGGGACAAGCAGCCCCTCAGCTCAACAAGGCTTTAGGGACAAGCAGCCCCTCAGCTCACCAAGGCTGGAGAACCCAGAGAGGTTCTAGTGAAGCCTGACTTGGTTGCAGCTCTGTCCTGCCCCTGGGCTCCCTGGGCCTCTTCTCTTCTTCCTGTCAAGCAGCAGCTGACACTAAATGAACTCAGCTGCACTTTTCTGGGCAGGGGTTAGGGGCACCACTGACTGAGTGTCCTCAGATTTGCACTGTGCCTGCTGACTCTCCTGGCTGCTGACTAGGGGCACAAACATGGCTCTGGAAGACAAAGGCCCTGCAGCTGCTCGAGGCGGCCTCTGATCCGTGGGCCCTGCTGCCTCTGGCTAGGGACACTGCTGAGGCCATATGAGCCTCCGAAGTCTGCACTTAGTGGGTGCTTGTGATGAATGAGTGGGGGGCTTCTGTCGCCAGCTATAGCACCCTGGGACCTCCTTCTGCAAGGCCCTCATTCCAGATGCATGGGCTCAGATGTTCCAGAAAGGGAGGAGGCCACACAGATGAACTCTGGGCATACCGAAGCCCTATAAGGCAGGAAACATGTTCATTCTACAGATGGAGAAACTGAGGCTCTGGGACGGCAAAGAGTGAGTTTGAAGGATGGACAAGGGAAGGACCTTGGATGGACAAGGATGGACAACCCAAGGTTGGATTCCTAGTCCTGTGGGTGGAAAGCAGACACGCTTCCTACAGGATATTGTGGGGCAGGGAGTTGCCCTGCCCAACACTGAGGGAAACTTAAGCAAACAGGGTTGCTGGCACAGGCCCCTGACAGCAGGGGCGGGGGGCCCACACAGCCAAGGGGAACTCAAGCCAGCCCCATGCATACTGGGAATGAAGGGGACCCCACCTAAGGGAGGGAGAAGAGGGGTGTGGTGGCCTCATACAGCAGCAGGGGGCTCAGGGGACACAGAAGGACAGCCTGGTGTCACCTGGGATGATAGCCTTATGAGGGATGGCTGTGGGCATCCGCTAGTTGCCAGGAGGGGCAGGACCAGTAGGACCTGGTGCTGGAACCGGGCAGGGAGACGATCTAACTCAGCCAAGGCCAGGAGGAGGCAAGAGAGGCCTTGCAGGGGCCACAGTGGGAGGCCTGAGTCCTGCCCTGCCCCAAAGGCTCAGATCCCACAGTCAAGGCAGACCAGAAGCAGTCACACTGGATGCTGGAGATGGGCACCCTGCAGGACTACACGGACCAGGCAGCCCCAGCCACCAAGTGCAGGGGAAAGTCCTCATGGCCAAGAGCAACCAGGGCACCCAGGGCCCCAGGTCCTAAGATAGTGAATCACATGGGGTGTCCTTTGGGGACAATGCCACCCATAGCCATCAAGATAAAAAGAGGGTTGAGTCCTTAAACTGGCAGCCCTCTGCAACCCAGTGGGACTCATTCTTTAAGATATTTCCCTGTGTGCAAAAACTATTATGCGAAGTGTGTCTACTCCTGTGCCTTAGAAGAAAAGTGACCAAAGGAAGGGATCACGAGAGTGTGAGACAAGTGGACAGCACCTGAACCAAAACCTCTGGTGCTTCAAGGACACGATCAAGACAGTGAAAAGATGAGTCACCAAACGGGAGAAAAGATTCACAAATCAGCATCTGATAAAGGTCCAGACCCAGAAAACACAAAGAATGCTCATAACTCAACAATAAAAATGCAAGTGACCCAATCAAAAAGTGGACTAAGGGTGTGAACAGACATTTCTCCAAAGATACATAAATAGCCAGTCAACACATAAAAAGATGCTCCACATCATTAGTCACCAGGGAAATACACAGCAGAGCCACAGTGAGATACCACTGCACACTCACTCATGTTGCTAGAATTAAAAACCGGACAGGAGAAAGTGCTGGTGAGAATGTAGGGGAGCTGTACCCTCCCACCCTGCGAGTAGGGGTGCGAAAAGGTAGAAAAGAGGTGGGCAGGTCCTCAAAAAGCTAAACACGAGAGTTTAACCCAGGAATTCCACTCCCAGGCTCCCCGAAAGAAGTAAAAACAGCCCCACAAACGCTCCCACATGGATGTCCATCCTAAAAGCCCAAGGGTGGACACAACCCCGCGCCTGTCAGCATGTGTGGTGTGCTCTCCACACACACAAGGGAATATCACTTGGCCATAAAATGGATGAAGTACTCACACCAGCTCCGATGTGTGCAAACCTTATGCTGAGTGAAAGAAGCCAGGCAGGGGAAGCCACGTGCTATGATTCCACTTACATGAAATGCCCAGAACCCACACATCCAGACAGGAAGGTGACTGGCATTTGCTCTGCCAGGACAGGGGCAGGTAACAAGAGACTGCTAATGGGTGCAGACTTCCATAGAACCTCAAACTCGTGGGCTCAAGTGATCCCCTTGCTTCAGCTTCTTGAGTAGATGGGACTACAGGTGCCCGCCACAATACTCAGCTTGGTGCAGACTTTCTTTTTGGGGTGACAAAAATGTTTTAGAAGTTGGTGGCGCCTGTAGCTCAGTGGGTAGGGTGCCAGCCACATACACCGAGGGTGGTGGGTTCGAACTCAGCCCCAGCCAGCTAACACAACAATAACTGCAAAAAAAAAAAAAAAAAGCTGGGCATAGTGGGGGTGGGGGACCTGTAATCCCAGCTACTTGGGAGGCTGAGGCAAGAGAATCACTTAAGCCCAAGAGTTCGAGGTTGCCGTGAGCTGTGACACCAATGCACTCTACTAAGAGAGACTTAGTGAGACTCAGTCTCAAAAAAGAAAAAAAAAATACAAAAAGGTTCTAGAAGTAAACAGTGGTGACGTTTGTACAGCCTTGTGAATATGCTAAAAGCCACTGAATTGTACACTTTAATACAATGGTGCCTGTGGCTCAAAGGAGTAGGACGCTGGCCCCATATGCCAGAGGTGGCAGGTTCAAACCCAGCCCCGGCCAAAAAAACTGTTAAAAAAAGGGTCAAATTTTATGATATATGAATTATATCTCAATAAAAGTTTTATATACACGCACAAAATACTGCAGACATCAGAATCCTGTCTTACTCTTCCAGCCTGGCCCCACCTACCTACCTGTGCCTGGCAAGGCTAGGGGACCCCCTGACCCCCAACCTCACTAACCAGCCTTTAAGAACTAACAGGGAATATTCAGATGCTGGTACATCAATGGCTCCCAGCCACAGACTCTCATGGGATCAAAGCTAGTGACCAATTCTGGACTTAATGCATAATTAAATTTACCTAATTTAATGTGGCCACATGAACAAGAGCTGGAGTGGGGGCAGGAGGCAGTTATGAACAACCCACAGGCCCCAGGGCAGGGGCCTGAGCTCCAGCTCCACCTGCCAGTTCTATGACTGGTAAACAACACATTCAACTGCTCTGGGCCTCAGTCTTCTATCTGTAAAGTGGAGACAATGCAGTGTCCACCCCTTAGGACTGCAGGGAAGAGCAAATGAATTTAAGATGTAAAACACTCCAGGCCCGAGACTGGCACAGAAAAGGACTTCAAGAAAAAGACCTTGCTATTATTAAAGATTCCTAGAAATTTCGAATTGGCTGATGTTGCCCCAGATAACCTAGCTTCCCAGGAGCTCAAAGTCCTGCACTATACCGATTTCTACACCTTTTCTTGGTTAAGGATCCTGGGCTGGTGAGGGGACCCTGGGCCCCATGGCGGCTTCTCCATGTCCCCAGCACGCACTCCCAGGGAGGCTGCCTGCTGTGCCAGCTCCCAAGGGGCAGGCTGGTCTGGACCTGGGGAGAGGAGGAGGCAGCAAGCCTCCGATGTCTACCCACACTGCTCAGGCCTGGGGTGGAGGTGGGGGCTGGGGAAGGTGGCCCAACTCTGAGCCTGTGCCCGTTGCTGTGTCCCTGAACCTAAAAATCTGCCCTTATTTGTTGCTCAAATATCCAGCAGATTCTTTTTTTTGAGACAGGGTCTTGTTCTTTTGCCCAGGTTGAGGATGGAGTAGAGTGGCATTATCATTAGCTCATTATAACCTCAAATGCCTGGGCTCAAGCGATCCTCCTACTTCAGCCTCCCTAGCAGCTGGAACCATCCCACCCCCTCTGGGGTGTCACTGTGCTGCCCAGGGACCAGCAGACTCTTCAGGTTTGTTATGAGCTGCTGCTTCCCAAAGCAGAAGAATGTCAGGAAAACGGGGCCCCACCCCACAGATGACCCACA
This sequence comes from Perodicticus potto, assembly GCA_963574655.1. Lineage (NCBI taxonomy): Eukaryota > Metazoa > Chordata > Mammalia > Primates > Lorisidae > Perodicticus > Perodicticus potto. The sequence goes on along the minus strand of CAUYRH010131454.1, from coordinate 14,995 downwards.
GCGAAGAGGATTCCCTGAACCAGTCATGTACAGTGGCCTCAGTTACCCATATGTATGGGCCCTTCAGCTCTGTCTGTCCACATGGGTTGGGGGCAGGGCACCTAAGAATGAAAATCTGACCTGTCCCATTTACTCTTATTCTCACCTTGAACTATACAAGGAGAAGATCTACCAACTGACTTCCCAGTGTTTTTCTGACACGGACAGGGCTGAGGGAAGCGGCATGGAACAGGGAAATGCCATCTTATAGCCGCTGTGTGACCTTGGGCAAGTCTCTCGACCTCTCTGAGCTTCAGCCTCCTCCACTACACATGCCCCTGGAGATCATCCTCGAGGCCGCCTGGGTCTGGCAGCAGCAGGGGGCACGCATATATCCTCCTGCTTCACAATCCTCATTTCCCAGCTCTTCACAGGAAATGAGGGCATTCAGCTGGCTGTGATTGCTTTTCCGGGAACGACAATCCAGTCATTAGCCAGGTGGGTCCTTCCTCTTTAACAGAATAAATTTCCTTTGTGGTGCTGGACACCAGCAGCGAACTCTGGGCGTCACTGTGAGGTGCTGTCCAGGCCCCACCCTGCTTCTCCCAAAGACCATCCTCAGCAGGGGTGGGGGCTCCGGCCCACCAGGCCTGGAAGCAGCTGGCTAAGGTCAAGGCCCACATGGTAGCTTGGAAAACGCAACCCAGCACCACAGTTACCACTGACTTGGCCTCTGAGAGGGAACCCCAAGCACGGCCTGAGTGAGTCAGGGGCCTCCCTGCACCCACAGCTGGCCCCAGTGTGGGGCACTCACCGGACACCCTCGTTGAGGCTGAAGAGCTCCTGGTCTGGCAGCCCCTTGCGCTGGAAGACGGCGATCACTCCGTTGTGGATACTGCAGGTGGAGGAAGAGGAATGTCGCCATCCAGAGTCCGGAGACCCCGTCCCCTTGCCCGCTCCTCTGGCTCTGCTTGGAACAGAGCCAACCAGTCCTTATTTTCAGAAGAGCAGGAATTGCCGCCCCTGCAGGACCCTGTCCACACCCCACTTTCAACCCAGAGCTGAGGCCTGTGTCACCAGGTACCTCCCACTAACCTCTCCAGGACACCCCGTTCCCACTGCATACACTCTGCAGCCAGATCTCAGCAACTGGCCAGCACTGGGATGCCCTCTGCCCCTCTCTCCTGCTCCCCATCTGAAGGCTCTGGGCCCTTCTCCACAGTCACCCTTAATTCAGGCTCAACACAGCCAGTAGTGCAGGCTCCTTATCCACCTTGAGGGTCCACACTTAGGCCTCAGGGAGGGGAAAAAGTGCAAGTCAGATTATATCCCCACCATGCCCACTAAACTCTAAAGGCAGGAATCAGCAGCCACTTTCTGGGCCAGAGAGCAACTTTTTCAGGCTTTATGGACCATCAGTTTCTGCTATAGCTACTCAGCTTGGCTACCATGGTGTGAAGACCGCCATGGCCAGCCCTTGGGGGAGTGTGTGGTATGTTCCAACGGAACTTTATTTACAAACACATAAACAGGAGACCAGGGGTTGCTGGTTCCCTGCCTGAGCGGCTTCCGGACCAGGAGCTTCAGGGTGCCCCTGAGCCAGGACCTATAGATTTCCCAACGGTCCCTAGCACCATATACCCTGTGCTACCTGCACCCACGGGCCTCCCCTGCCAGGTTCTTCCTCACTCCCCACCCCCATCACTCATTTCTTTCATCCAGATTACAAGGTGCCACCGGCTGTCACAGCACCCTGTGTGATTATCTGACTTGTCTCTGCCACTGTGTGTAAACCTGAGTGTGTAGGGCCCCGTGCTATTCTCTGCGACCTTCCCATGCCCTCCAAATCCAATTGATCCTGAAGTCTGACCCATTTCTACCTTACAGATCACTCTTTTGCACCCCATCCTTGCCTGCCCAGGCTTTGGATTACACCAGGCTCCCTCCTGCCTCTCCACTATATCCACCCCTTCCAGTGGCTAGAGACACCTCTCAAGGTCCTGCAGGTGGCACTCGAGCTCCTCTGGACACAACCCCACCCCACATTCCTACATCCAGAGCTCTGACCCCACAGAGTACTAAATTCCCCCAGGTAGGGTCACATTTCGGGTCTTGGTACCTACTACCTACCCTCCCCCCTGAAAGTCCTTCTCCCCATCCATGAGGCAGGCAGCCCTTCATCCTGGGGGCTTGACTCAGAGGCCACCCCATCCAAGAAGCCTGCAGGCCGCCTCCCTTCCCTGTGCAGACTGATTCCCCTTCCTGAGAGCAGCGGCTACTGGCCACGAGCTCCTCAGGCTGAGAACCAGACCTGGGTGACATCAGTACCTTCCACTCACGACCTGGCTGCTGCTCTAAGGCTCCCACTGCAGATCAGCTGCCGGACCCACGGGTTCCTCTTCTGTTTTCCTTAACTCTACCTTTTCCTGTGATTGGCCGCCCATTTTGCAGATGAGAAAACCAAGGCCCAGAGATGCTAAGTCCTTTGCAGGAGGGCACAGAGCAGCGTCCCCACAGAGAGCCAGGTCTGGAAGGGTAACAGGCCTCACATCCCAAATGCCTTAAGGAGGTTCTAAGCAGTGCGGGGGCCTCCATTCCACATCTGGCTCTTTCTTGGCTCAGCCCTGGCTGCAGGCTGAGACCCAGCTTTGCCGAGGAATTACCATCAGCTTCCCAGAAGGCACTGGTCAAGACCACACTGACCCCCACCCTGGAGGTCCTGAGTACTCTGGAATGCCCATTATTTAATTTTTTTTTTCTTTTTGAGACAGAGCCTCAAGCTGTCACCCTGGATAGAGTGCTGTAGCATCACAGCTCACAGCAACCTCCAATTCCTGGGCTCAAGCGAGTCTCCTGCCTCCGCCTCCCAAGTAGCTGGGACTACAGGCACCCGCCACAACGCCTAGCCATTTTTTGGTTGCAGCCGTCATTGTTGTTTGGCGGGCCCGGGCTGGATTTGAACCCGCCAGCTCAGGTGTATGTGGCTGGCACCTTAGCCCGCTTGAGCCACAGGTGCCGAGGCAGGAATGCCCATTATTTATGTGTTTGGGGATGCAGTTTTGTTCATCTGTGTCTTGTGTATAGATGGGGATCACAAGAGCACCCTTCCCTCTCCAGGGCACTGTGAGGACTAAATGCCTGGCTCAGGGCAGAGGATGGGGTATGTTCACAGCCAGGATGGTATTCCCCAGTCAGAAGTCCTATTGTACTCCATCCCTACAAATGCGTCACAATAAAGCTGCTTCTCATTTACAGACTGAAAAAATATAAAAATCCTGCAGGAAGTCTAGGGGTCACTTGGAGACCAGCTGTCCTAAGGCAGCCACTGTCCTCCCGGGTCCCGACAGCTGGAAACTTACTCCCAGCCCTGTAAGGCTGCAGGGGGCAGGTGTGAATTAGAGATGGTGGGGATGCCTGGGCCAGTCCCACTGAGCCCTGTCTGCTGGGGGAGAAGGTGGGGGCTCTCCTGGCCACTTTCCTGGAGGCTCAAGGCAGGGCCTCCCCTAGTTTCCCCTGGGCAGCCAGGCCTCCCTTAGGACCCATTGCTGGGCCCAAATCAGGCAGGAAGAACAGCACACCCCAAGGCTCAGAGGGAGGAGGAAGCAGAAAGGCTTCAGAAGAGGCCAGCAAGGGGGAACCCATCCTGCTGCTCTCAGCGACTGGCCCTTATCCCTGCATCCTACCTCCTTTTCCAGGGCACCTTCTAGGGGGGCCCATGGCCAGAGATGACCCTACACCATGGGGGCTACCTGAGGTCCTGTGGGAGTCTGGTGCCCTCACTGCCACTTCCACCATTTCTCGCTGCCCTGGGCTCAAGCTTGAACACGATGGCTGCTTCCAGCTCCTTCAAGGAAGCAGGAAGCTGTTTCCTCTGCTCACCCTCCGCCTTCCCCACGCCTCCTCCGTCACAGTCCTCTGGCTATCTTTTCTATGGAGGAGAGGGCTATCTGGCTTCCTATTACTCTTGCCCACCCACTCACCCACCACAGCAAGGCCAAGCAGGGACCTGCCCTCCATTCCTGTGCACAGGTGTCTGAGCATCTCCTACCTACCCCGCCTCCTGCCTCAGGTAGACCCTGAACTTCCTCCAGCCACCAGGCTAGTCCAAGGCGCGGCCTGGGTTGGATCCCAGCACTGTGCTTCCTGACTATGTGTCACAGCTAAGCTCCCTAACCACCCCGTGCCTCAGTGTCTCTGCCTGTACAGTGGGATTGGTAAGCACAGCACCTCCCTCCTGGGGGACTGCAGAATCAGCAGGCTATGCGGTGTGGTACAGGGAGGGGCACGTACCTGCCTCAGCCTCACCCAGGCCCCTCCTAACCACCAGCTCATGGTGGGACTGTTAGACCCCAGGCTAGAGGAGAAAACTCTGGGGCTCATGGAGGCCAAGGGAGCTGCCCAGAGTCACACAGCCTCCATTCTAGAGTCAGAATGGAGACCAGAAGCCTGGCCTGTGGTGCCCTCTCCTGCCCCAGGGGGCTCTTGGGAACCTGCCCCTCCCCCCTCTTTGCCTCAAACCTTTGGGGGAGGGAAGGCAGTGGTGCTTGGTAAACAAGAAAACCTTGCTGGGTGCCACTTGGGATAGAGGAAGGGTGGCGAGAGCCTCACGTGATGTGTCTTCCCCCAAAATAGAAGTGAAACTCCAGCTGCCCCAGTCCTTGGCCTCCCAAACCAGATGGGCAGGCCCCATTAGGGCACCACAGGAGCCTCCCGGGAGACTTTCGGGTGAGGCCCAGGTGAATGGAAGCTGCCCATGACTTCCCTCCTCCAGGCATGGACCCCGTCCTCCAGGAAGGCCCCTTCCTCCAGTGGGCAGGCCCTGTCCCCCACCCCAGGGCAGTCCCTCATGTCGCAGGAGGGTCAGGCCAAGTCCCAGGGCTGGGAAACCCAGTCCCAGGGTTTCCTAACAGAGCCCTGGGTGGGTGTGGGGTGAAGGGAGAAAGGCAGGACCCTCAGTAAAGCCCCAGGGCACATGGACAGCACTGCCCTGAGGAGAGGGAGCCCAGGCTGGGCTGGCTCAGGGGTGCTGACTGTGGGGGCTCCTGGCTGGCGCCGGTATGGGCTAGAGCCTCTGTGAGGCCTACCTGCCCACACAGGAAGCCCGGGGGCAGGGTGAGTGGGGGGGTCCACCCACAGCCTGGCCTCTAGCGGGTCAGCCTAACATACCTCCGGGGGCCCCTGCAGGGGCCTGGTGGGAGGGTCTATCTTTCCCAGGCCTGTACCCCACTGGACAGGGCCTCTGAAGGCCTCAGAGGAGATGAGGGTGGCGCTCTGCTAGATGCCCCTCCTTGATTTTGCCCCCAGGAGGCCGACATGGACCCTTAGCTGGGCTGACTCAGGACCCATGGGAAGGGGAGGGTGTGTGGTTCCTGCGTCCCCCAGGCTCCCTCTGCTGCTGGCTGCCCCCTTCTTGGGGGAGTAGTGCCTGCTGCCTCTGTCCTCTCACTGTCCAGTCCTTTAAAGGGTGACCAGTATCCTCATGTGTACCTGAGAGGTCATGACCAGCCTCAAGAGACAAAGTGGGGGTTCCCGGCTCTGCACCAGCCACCTAGCAACTCACAGTCTGCTGACCCTCCCCACTTCAGGGCGAGAAGGAGGAGGGCAGGTGATTCTGAACCACAGCCGGCCCCTGTGCTGGGCCTCAATGTCATCTCTGAAAATGGGAGTGACATATCATTTTCAGGCCTGTGGGTAGGTTCATCCGCTCCTCACTACAGAGGTGTCACGCACACCTGGTCTCAGTCCACCTGGCTGAAAATATGCCCCTTTCCAGGGGTCCTTGCCCCCTGTCCAACCTATACTTCCCTGGGAGCATATTGGGAGCTTTTCTCTGTAGGCTCACCTGTCCAGGTAGGCAGGAACCTGGGCTCACTTGGCAAGCTGCTCCACTTGTCCTGCACTGGCTACAGAGGGGGGACAGAGGCATGCCCATGTCCCCCCATGGCTGTGTGCCCACCCTCAGGCCCTCAGGCCCCTTCCTGAAGTAGGTTCTGGCTGGCTGTGGGTAGGGAAGGACTGCAGACACCCTCTGAGCACAGGCTGGCAGGTGGGAAGTCAGAGTCAGTGGCCCAAGGCACACAGGCGGGAGAGAAGCCCAGTGTATAGGTTTCCTGCAGCTGCTATAACAATTCACTACTAAGTGGCTTAGAACAATCCCACCTGTAATCCTAGCACTCTGGGACGCCAAGGCAGGTGGATTGCCTGAGCTCCCGGGTTGGAGACCAGCCTGAGCAAGAGGGAGACCTGTCTCTAAACATAACCAGGGATTATGACTCCGGAGGCTGAGGGAGAGAATCGCTTGAGCCCAAGAGTTTGAGGTTGCTGTGAGCAGAGACACCACAGCACTCTACCAAGGGGTGACAAAGTGAGACTCTGTCTCAAAGAACAAACAAACAAAGAAAAACAAAAACCAATCCAACTTTGTTCTCTCACAGTTCTGAAGGTCGGGAGTCAACAATCAGTCTCATTGGGCTAAAACCAAGGTGCTGGAGGCTAGGGCGAACCTCTTTGCTGGGCTCTTCCAGCTCCTAGAGACACCCACATTCTCAGGCATGTGGGGCTTCCTCCATCCCCAGAGCCAGCCACGTAGCATCTTCCAGTCCTCAGCCCTGCTTCCATCACCACATCTCATCCTCGGACTCCCACCCTCCTGCCTCCCTCTCATAAAGACCCTGTGTGCACCTAGACGAAGCCAGGGTGACTTCCCTATCTCTACATCCTTAACACACCCCATCTGCAAAGTCCTCAACGCACATCTGCAAAGCCCTCCTGCCATGTAAAGTCTCACATTCACAGGTCCTGGGAACTGGAGCATGGACATCTTGGGGGCCATTATCCTGCTGACCACACCCAGACTGCTTCAGAGGCTGGGGACTCAGAATCTCTTAACATGACCCACAGCCAATAGGTAAGGGTCGTGAGGACCCAAACAGAGGTCCCACTCACTGTCAACCTGACACAACTGAGAGGGTTCAGCCAACGTCCCCTGTGGAGACCCCATGAGTGCCCGCTTCCAGTAGGACCAGGTGGGATCCCAGCCTCTGCCCTGACTCATGGAGTGAACCTGGGCAGTCCCTGTACCTCCCTTGGCTTCAGTCTGCTCATCTGCAAGATGGGGGTCTTGAGCCCCATCTTAGGGTTGCCATAGAGATGAAAGGAGCTCATCCATGTCCAAGGGCCCCGTAAGTCCTGGTGTGGGCGTGCACCATGCTATCTGTGTCATGGGTGCACAGTGCTGCTGGGAGGACACACACGTGCACAGTATTCCCAAGGGTTGGGGCCAGGCAGTGTAGACAAGGTCCTTAGGCCCCTGTCTCTCACACCCCCACCCTAGAGACAGCAACAGCTATGGAATACAGCTCTTACCACTATCTACCTTGCCCCAGCCCCAGCTGTGATATGAACTCATTGTGTTTCTGAGTAGAGGCCTCAGACCTGTGTTCATTACAAAGATATGACAGGGGTCTTGATCATGCTCTTCTCCTCTGGCCTCAGTTTCCCTATGTGTCAGCTGAACACGGTCGCTCCAACCTCAGAGGTGGATTTATAGGGAATGAGAAGTGAGGCATCAATGCCATGTGCCACGCTGGGCACCTCCAGGGCTCACACTCTCTCCTCTCTGCCTGGGACTGCCACCTCATGTGAGGCGGGCTCGGGCTCTCTACAGTCTGAAGCAGATCCGCTGGCAGGGAGGCACAAGGGGATGGGAGAACATATCCCTGGCAGGAGGCAGAGGCTGAGTCTAGGCCTGGGGTGTAAATACAGAGCCCACCCCCAGGCTGGGGCTCAGTGAGAGGGCCACTGGCATCCTACATCCCACCTCCTATGCCCTGGGCCCAGCCCAGTGTTGGCATGATAAAGAATAAACAGCCGAGGGCACGGGTTCACTTCTTATCACAGAGCAAGCTGTGTTCCTGCCCCCATGTCCAGATGAGGGAACAGGCAGAGAGAACTGAGGGAATCTACCTAGGGTCACTACAGTGGGCTAAAGCTTGTCCCCCAGAAATTCATGTCTACCTGAAACCTCAGAAGAAATTAGTTAAGGATCTTGAGATCTGGACACAGAGAAAGAGAGGCAGAGAATGGGGTGATGCTGCTAGCAGCCAAGAAGCCACCTGCATTGAAGAGGCCAAGGAGGCTCCTTCCCTAGAACCTTCAGAGGGAGCACAGCCATGCTGAGATCTTGATTTTGGAATTCTGGCCTCCAGAACTGTGAGAGAATAAATGTCTTTGGTTCTAAGCCACCAAGTTCTTGATCATTTGTTACAGCAGTCTTAGGTCACATAGATAAAAGGGAGATGTATCTTGGACTGAAAATGAGGAGTCCACAGCTCAGGCTGACACATCTGTCCCCAACCCCGCAGGAGAACCCAGGCAGGCAGGCAGGCACCCCCCAGTCTCCTACTGTTTCTGCCTGGGGACTTGGCTGGGGACGGTGCTTGGCCTGTCCTGGCTCAGTTTCTACACCTGCAGGGGAGAACAGGCTTTGCGAGTGATGGGTGATGTGGGCAGGTCCCTCGGGCGCTCTCTGTGCCTGTTGGCAGCTCTACATGGAGGGTGCTGGTAACATTTCCACACCTTCCTTGCTGGGCTCTCATTGTGGGACAGTGAGCAAAGGGCCATGAGTGGGGCTGGCCCAGGGCCTGGCACACAGTAGGAGTGCAGGAAATGGCAGTGCCACTGCTGCCTGAGGCAGGGGCTGAAGCAGATCCAAGGGCTGGGTGACCTATAGCCTTGCAGGTGTGATGGGAAGGGGCTGGTGTTTCTCTGCAGTCGGCCAGGCCACTGTGAAAGTCAGTGTAGAGACTTGGTGACATCTCTCTGCAAGGCCTCCCTGAACTCTGAGCCTGCCCCAGTGTCACCTGAGGTTGGAGGGGTGTCTAGCCTCTCTAAGCTAGCCTCCCCAGCACCTCACCAGTGCCCTCACCTCTGTCTGGGGACCCCGAGCAGGACGCCTTAGATAAGGGATGGGGGAAGCTCACAAAGTTACCGTCAGGGCAAAGCTCAGGACTGGCAGACTCCTAAGGAGCTCCCCAAACACCCCTCTTCCAAGCAAAACCCAACTTGAGTCACCTGTGTGAGTTTGGGCTTGAGTTTGAGTTATGGAGTCCCTCCTATGTGCTTGGCACGGTGCAGAGGGCTTTATTATCCCCACAATAGCCTCTGTTACTCTCCCATTTTATGGATAAGGAAATTGAGGACCAGAGAGGTAAAGTGATTTGCTCAATACTACACAGTAGGGAAGAGGCAGAACAGGGATCTGAAATAAGTCTGTTTAACTCTTTCCACCAAATCATCACACAGAAACAAGGAGGCCGACCGCTGCGCTCTCCTCAATACTACAAGAAGGCAGATGTCTCTCAAGCCACTGAGCAGTCCTCAGGTCAAGGAGATTCCCCAGCAGGAGTCCTTTGCTGCTCTCAGCCCTGTAGGAACAGGCGCACCCACTGACAAAAAGGGAAACTGAGGCCGGCAATCCCAGCCCTCTATGCAACCAAGGGGACAGAAGATAAGCCTGTGAATAACCATGTGAATGACCACATCCTGCCTAGTGTGCAGGACCTCACACTGAGGTCTCTGGCTGGCAGCCCTGTGCCTATGGCCAGAACTCAGGACACATATGTACAGAATAAACATGTGTCCAAGTGACAGCTGGGTTCCTGGTGCCCAAGACCACAGCCGCAGGAGTATCTGGCAAAGATTTCACTGACAGGTGTGGGGGACCAGGGGCAACATCCATTGCCTCCCATGTACAGCCCGCCACACTTCCACCAACCCCCATTTTCCTTTTGGTGGAAATGTCTATTTTTGAGAAGGGCTCAGGAGCAGACACGCTGGGGACCATCACAAACCATCCGTTTTCTGGATCTCAGCCCTGCTCATCAAACAAAGCTGGTGGGTGGGGAGGTTCCCCACGCTCCCGCCCCACAAGTCTGGGAACAGCCCCCTTGGAGGAGGGTCCTCTAAGGAATGCCTAACAGCTGCCACACCCCCTGCTGACAGCTGGGAGGACGGAGGCCCGTTCAAGGGAAAACCAGAGGGGCCATAAGCAGACACAGGAAACAGGGGCAGCCCCCGCTGAGCTGCGAGGCTCATCTGCAAAATGGGAAAAATACTTCCTGCCCTGCTGACCTCCCGGGTTGTCACGAGCCCCAAAGTAGAGGCGTGGGAAGACCCTGGGGCGGAGGTGAGCCCGCGGGCTCCGCGCCTGCTCCGCCACCCGCCGGCCGGGCACTTCTGGACCTCAGTCTCTCCCCTGTGTTCTGGAAACACGTTGCACTAAACTTCCCTCCCGGCCCGCACAACTCCGGCGGAGCAAGTTCTTCGCAAGCTGAGAAGCGCCACGGCGCCGCAGGCTGCGCTCCTGCCTCGGGGCGGTCGCTCACCCGGGACCCGCTCCACGGCCTCCTCCCCTGCCTTCGGGACCCCGCGCCGGTGGCCAGGCCGGGAGGGCGCGGCCTTACCTGTTCCAGGTGGCGTTGGCGTAGGCCCGACGCTGCTGCGTGCCTCGCTCGTCCGCGGCGGCGGCCGGCTCTCTCTTGCCCAGGTCACTGAGGCTGGGCGAACTCATGAACTTCAACCTGCGGAGAGTCCTCATGGTGATCGGCCCGCTCGCGCCGCGCCCACGCGCGTCCGGGGCCGCGCCCTGCGCCACGCGGCTCCGCGGGCCCTGGCCGGCGCTGCGCCCTCTACACGGAAACTTGGGCGAGAGCAGGAAGCCCAGCGGCCCTGCGGGGTCCCGCCCCGGCCCCGCGCCTCCGCCCCGGGCCCCGCGCCGGCAGCCCTGCCGGGTTAATCATTGCTCGGAGCGGCTCAGCGTGGAAGCACCAGTAGCGCCGCCAGCACCGACCCGGCGCAAGGGGAGGCCGGGGGCGGGGCCTGGTCCCGGGGCGGAGCTCTGGGGACAGAGGCGGGGCCTCGATAAGGGGGCGTGCACGGAGAGGCGGGGCCGCGAGCTGGGGGCGGGGCCGGCGACTCCGCGGCCACAGCTGTGGGAGGTCCCCTAGTCGGTCCTCCGAGAGGCGCGCTCCGCCCCGTCTCCTCTGGGAGTCACACGTGCCCGCAGGAAACGCACAGCTCATCCCCAAGCGCCGGCTCCAAGTCTAACAACTATGGTCCCACCCACACGGTGTCCAGCGACAACAGTGCCGGAGACCACCACCATCGTCGCCTCGTGCAAAGTCACCCCCTCCTAGACATCCGTCACCGCAAAGGCGGTGGCCAGAGAGATCCTTCAGGACAGCTTCACTTGGACAGAGGTTCCTCCGCGGTTCTCAAGAAGACTGGGGCGATGCCTTCATTGGTCTCCTGGCGCCTCCGATCAGAAACTCACTCTAGGGGTCCAACCTCGGTCTGACTATCCTAGACCCCTCCTTAGGTAGGGACCTGATCCCTGTGCGGCTGCCTAGAGGATTTGCTGGAGCAGGGGTTGAAGGAACGGAGGGTGGTTTGCCCAGCGCAGAGCCCAGCTAAGCTGTTTGCTAGTCATTCTGCACTCCCAGGGCTTCTGCAAAGTGAAAGCAAGCGCGGTCTCCTGAGCCCCTGTGGCTGGGCATTATCCCAGGTGCTTCCGACCTGCAGAGCTTGGTTTAGATGCTTGATCTCACACCAAGCCCCCTCTGTTAGGTAGGGATGAGTATTCTCCCTACTTCTGAGTTGAGGAAACTGAGGCTTACAGGTAAATAGCTCGCCTGTTTTGCAATCAACAAAACTGGGCCTAGCCCAGGAACCCCAGCCCACGGAGTGTCCAGATCCCAGCCTGGGGATTCTTTTTTTTTTTTTTTTTGAGACAGAGCCTCAAGCTGTCACCCTGGATGGAGTGCTGTGGCATCACAGCTCACAGCAACCTCCAATTCCTGGGCTCAAGCGAGTCTCCTGCCTCTGCCTCCCAAGTAGCTGGGACTACAGGCACCCGCCACAACACCCGGCCATTTTTTGGTTGCAGCCGTCATTATTGTTTGGCAGGCCCGGGCTGGATTCGAACCTGCCACCTCAGGTGTACGTGGCTGGCACCTTAGCCCGTTGAGCCACAGGCGCCGAGCCTATTCATCATGTTTTTTCCATTGTGATAGTATCATCAGACTATTTGATTCACTGAGCTATCAGGAATTTGGCCAAAGGTTTCTACTACTTTTGAAGTTGATGTCCTAGAAGTTTTTTTATTATATAGTTTGAGTTGTATATTTTTGGTCATTGATTTCTAATATCCTCTAGTTTAAGCTATGAAGAAGGACATCCCTCACACTCTGAAACAGAACTTCTTCAAAGACAGACTTTTGCAGCCTCTCATCAGCTTCCTGGATATGCTCCTACACCTCAACCTACTGGTAACAATACTCTTGTGAAATATACTATAAGTCTGGGTACATTTAGTAAATAAGAAATTAATTTTTACATGTTTATGAATGTGTAGGACATAATCATGCCACTGGAAATGTTAAAATGAAAATGAGATTAAAAGCTTTGCTCTTTACTGATAGGAAATATCTATGTAATTAATAAGACATCTTATTTCATACTTCTTTGGACATTTTAAATTATAAATATACTTGGTCAAATTAATGCTTATTTGCTATTTCAAAGAAGGTAGGATGTGGAAACCAAATAAATACATGAACATGTATAGCGAAAATTAAAAATCAAACAAACAAAATAAAACCATTCATAGAAATTTTTGGCCTCATTTTTCAGAAATTGCTTTATAGAATAGAGTAGGAATTTAATTTTATATAAGTATATATTTTTACTTTGGGATATTTTTATCTTCAAATGTAGGTCTTTCTGGAATATTTGATACTAGTGTGAACAGTGCCAGCACTAACACAAAGGAATCTTCAGTGATGAATTTTCTCTCTGCTGTTGAATCCCGAACTGCTCAGGCTGCTTCATCAGGAACTATTCTTTTACCACAATTCAGGGCTTCATCCTGGCAGACAGGTGATTTTATCATTTTATTTTGTTTTCAGAATTTTTTAAGTCCTGTAAAAATATTGATCAAAAGTAAACTTTTTATGGCCTTATCATTCTGGTAGTATGGCTGAGAGTCATGTTAATTATTTTCCAGTGAGCTGTGAAACCTGGAATTTTTTACAGCATTAAGGTAGATAAAATTTAAGAAATTGTTACTGGCAAAAATTTGGTTTTAGCACTCTGATGAAAACTAGCAAGTTGGCATTGGAGGGTAGATAATTATAATGTAAAATTTATATCTGGCAGTTGAAGTAGTTTTTTTGTCTACTTCAAAGAAGCAAAGATTAAATTTCGTTTATTTTAGTGACTTTGGGCTGCGTAGTTGTTATAGTAAAAAATAATCTTGGTACTCATTTCATCATTAGTGTTATATAAAGTTATCCTTAATTTAATAGATTAAATCACTAATGAAAGCCATTACATGTTGATATTACTATAATGTACCCATTTTCTAGCAGTAATTACAATGTCTATAATGTGTTCTCCTATTTTTTCTTTTTTTGTTTTCTTTTCTTTGTTGAGACAATGCCTATTGCTGGAGCTGGGAGTGGGGCTGGGGCTAGGACTGGTGCTAGAGTGCGGTGCTATCATCATAGCTCACAGCAACCTCAAACTCCTAGGCTGAAGCAATCTTGCTCCCTCAGCCTTCTGAGTAGCTGGAACTATAGGCACACACTATCACCCCTAGCTAACCTTGTTTTGGGGGAGGGGAGACAGAGTCTCACTATGTCGCCCTCAGTATAGTGCCATAGTGTCACAGCTCACAGCAACCTCAAACTCTTGGGCTTAAGCGGTTCTTTTGCCTCAGCCTCCCAAGTAGCTGGAACTACAGGTGCCTGCCACAACACCTGGCTATTTTTTGTTGCATTTGTCATTGTTGTTTAGCTGTCCCAGGCCAGTTTCAAACCTGCCAGCCTCCGTGCATGTGGTGCATGTGGCGGTCACTGTAACCACTGTACAGGAGTGGAGCCTAATCTGTTTTGGTTTTGGTTTTTTTTTTCTTTAACTGTTTTGTAGAGTTACCATCTGAGTCTCAGGGTCTCATTGTTGCCCAAGCAAGCAGTCTTCCCTCCTTGGCCTCCCAAAGTGCTGGGATTATAGGCATGAAACCATTATGCCCAGACTATTACATTTGTTTTATTTTGCTTTTCTTTCTTTTTTTTTTTTGTAGAGACAGAGTCTTACTTTATCGCCCTCGGTAGAGTGCTGTGGCGTCACACAGCTCACAGCAACCTCCAACTCCTGGGCTTAGGCGATTCTCTTGCCTCAGCCTCCTGAGTAGCTGGGACTACAGGTGCCCTCCACAACGGCTGTTTTTTTGTTTTACAGTTGGTCCGGGGTCAGGCTTGAACCCACCACCCTCGGTATATGGGGCTGGCGCCCTACTCACTGAGCCACAGGCACTGCCTTTATTTTGCTTCTCAAGAGTTTATCTCAAAAATTATTTGTATTTATTTTTGTTTTTCTCAGTATAATACAAAGGGGTTTGGGATTCTTTTTTCTTCAGGGTTTTGTATTAACGAAGAAATGATTTAACATATTTAAGAAGATACTTGGGTTTTTTTGTTTTTTCTTTTTTGGTAGAGACAGAGTCTCACTTTATCGCCTTCTGTAGAGTGCTGTGTCGTCACACAGCTCACAGCAACCTCCAACTCCTGGGCTTAGGCGATTCTCTTGCCTCAGCCTCCCAAGTAGCTAGCTGGGACTGCAGGCGCCCGCCACAACGCCTGGCTATTTTTCTGTTTTGCAGTTAGGCCGAGGCCAGGTTTGAACCCGCCACCTTTGGTATATGGGGCCGGCGCCCTAGTCAATGAGCCATTGGTGCCGCCCATAAGAAGATATTTGAAAGAAATGGCTATAGGAAATGGTATTTTATCATTGTGATATAAATTCTTTTTTTTTTTTTTGTAGAGACAGAGTCTCACTTTATCACCCTCGGTAGAGTGCCGTGGTGTCACACAGCTCACAGCAACCTCCAACTCCTGGGCTTAGGCGATTCTCTTGCCTCAGCCTCCCAAGTAGCTGGGACTACAGGCGCCCACCACAA